>JAAAYG020001227.1:0-32666 GCA_009936455.2 Tomocerus minor
GGCCGTGACGTCACCTTTTGTTGGACTAATTCCTTCGTCTCCGCCCTAAAATATTCTTTCTTTGGCTTGGTAATACACTATCAACCTAAATTAGAGATGGGCACGAACCGACCACAGTGGTAGATTCACTGGCCCTTTCTTATTCTACAGAAAAAATTCCTATTCTACATTTAGTATAATACACACATTTATCATAAACCCTGAATAGCACGAATAGGCTACAAATAAATAATAATTACATTATTGTAATCATTGAGGCTTTTCCATCCTTGGTTAATTTCATGAAAATTAACGCTACAGTTTCTCGAGGATAACATAATAAAATCATTATTAAATTAAAATTATAGTTAAAGATTTAAAAATAAAAGTTTCTAATCTTAAATCTTTAGCTGAAGATGAAGACGACTTTGGTAGTCCAAATCTCAGCAATTCATGATTTTATTGTGTTATCCTGTAGAATGTGTAACGTTAATTAGACTTGGTACATACATTATGGACAATAGTTAATAAATGCTATTGTAGTACTGTACTAGTAAGTAACTTCAGGTAGGTACTAAGTGGAATTCTGTGTTAAAGTACCTAAAATACATCACAGTGTTTCGGATAATTGTTAAAAAAGGAAAAAGGTTTCCTTTTTTTATAAAAAAGCAACTAACCTAAAACATAAATAAGTGGCTTTTCAGTACCCTGACAACCATGTTACTTTCCACTTTTAATGTAATATATGTCCCCCACCTCCACAATGTGTAATGAAAGTTTTAATATTCGGGTGTCCGAGAAGATCTTGTTGGCGAAGCCATTTACTCAATTTGACATTTTTCGGAAGATCAGGCATCGTTTCAGATTCCCACTTCCATAAAACTTGTTTTTGGAGACAAAATCCTCCAAGTCCTGTCACAAAACAATGAAATTACAAATTTTAATTCCCAATTAGATCTCTGTAATTGGGTTAAAAAATTATTAGTATATTAATTAGTATTCTGGTTAAAGGAATATTTTAAATAAAATAATATTTTGTCATTCATTAGAAACTAATTTACTTTTGGAAGAAGTTAATAAACCTCTCGATGAAAGTCATTTCGTCGGAATAACCCAAGAAAATATTCGGCTTTATGGAAGGTTGTGCATCTCCTCCGATTTTTGACAATATAAATCCTGGCACAGATGTTGGAAAGAACAAGATTAAAGAAGCCTAAGTCTATAAACAATTCCCAAGGCACAATCGTTGAACAGCGGCTGCATAAAAATAAGATCGAATTTTTCCTTTAAAATGGCTTTCACGTGTGGGAGCTCATAGCTCCTTCTGCAAATAGTTCCGAATTCTTCTAGCAAGAAAAACGGATTTTTAAGTCTATTTGTTTGTTTCCGCTCAAAGAAATTGTATTTCCCACTGAACTCCTTTTCCGTATCGATTGTTAAAATCTCCTTCACATTTTTGATTTCTTTCATTGATTTGATGGGAGAAAGATTTGTGATTTCATGACCTCGATTTGCCAGTTAGTTCTTCAATCAATCCCATGTACGTGATTTTGTGACTTTTACTTGAAATAAATGTCAACACTAAAATTTTGTCAGTGTGAACTTCTTCAAACAGTAATGTAGAAGATATTAACAACGAAAACAATATTTGTGTCTTCATATTTACTAAAGAAGTCGTAACTTCAAAATAATAGTTTTTTTTCACTGGTCAATCACAGTAATTAATTTAATATCTGACACTTCTTACTTAAAAGACATAATGTCAGGTTTTCAATGGTTACATTTAGTTTGCCCTATAGATTTGCCCTATAAATATAACAAGAGTATATTTTTTATGTTGTACCGAATAGTTACCTACTTAAGTAATTGTAAGAGAACTGTTTTATAACAAACAAGTGCAAGTGGTGTAGGAAAAATGAAATAGTATAGTAGTGTTGTTATAGCCTTAGTAATGTATTTGAAGCAGACCAGAGAGAATTTGGTGTGGACAGGACGTTGATAAGATAACATTGACTACATCTAATGTGACAATATTATTACTTGTAAAAGCTTCTAGCTATTGTACCGGATGTCTTTGTCCAAGGACATGTATGGGTAAGGTATATAGTAATCCATTTGAATCCAAGTTCAAATATTTTTTGTGAGAATGGAGACGGACACTAATCACTTGGTCTGGGGCAAGTTAATTAGCTTCATAGTTGTATGTATGCATGTTGCATCATCAATAATGTTGTTTCTAGACTGTATCTAGTAAGTATGTATAGTATCTATTATGTATAGCGTATATTTATCTATTGTGTATAGGGTGTATGCATCTGTATTATGTGCACTTACACTTATTTCTTTTAAGTTTAAAAATAAACGCAAATATTAATACAATCATGTATGTGCTAAATGAAAACTGTTTTGTATCCAGCCATTTCCTTCAGGATGAACAGACAGGAGTATCTATACATTATGCATGGGTTTTAAAATGCTTTATTAATGCCCACTGGTCGTTGGGAAGTGAATTTGGTTAGGCTTCGCAATTATGTTTATGTTTGAGTATTGTTACAAAGTTTCCTTCAAAATTAAATGGCCCAGTTAGTTATAAATTGCTTAAAACTTGGATAATTTTGCTCCGCATAAAATGCAAATAAAGCGTGGAGTCAGGGAATGCTGGAGAGAATTTTGATGAGAAACAATTCTTACATTCTTACTGCCGTGCCGATGCAAATACGGAAGAAATACAGTACGAAAATAATAGACAACGAACAGTGCATGTGTGTGATGTGTAAAAAATAGTGAGCGAAGTAATGTAATAGTAGGTATATACAGACGTGCAAATTAAATTGTGTGAAATTAAACTCAGAATTTTAGCTGTACACCCTAATAATATTGAATAGACGTTTTTCGCGAAAATTTCACACATAAAGAGAAAATACGAACAAACTTAATAAATCCAGACAAAAACTAAAAAAAAAGGATCAAGAAAATCCTTGACATCCCAGTCAACCATCCCCATGAAAACTCCGTGATTTTCATGCAGCCAGTGTGAATTTAGTGTGGGGTTGTTTTCTACCCACATTTTAATAGAAATATCACATTGGTTTAGACGCATCATTATCATGACACATTATAACATGAAAAACGCATGAAAAAGGCAATCAGTATTAACACTGCGTGATATTCCCATTTCCCACTACCTCCGCAACACCCTGCTTAAGTCAAAAAATGAAGTTGAAATTCACTATTTTTTATCCAGTAAGAATGAGTTCAGCCAAAGTCCTTCCTCTGTCTAGATATGTCACAATAGAAAGGTTGGTAGGGCGAAGTACTTTGGACGGGAAAACTGAGTCTGGCAGTGTAGTGGTTCCTAGTGGAGGCGCTGGATAACTTTATTTTTTCGTTTTTGACGCGTGATTTGAGCGCACAAAAATTACGTGGGGTAGAGACGAGAAATTCTTAACTTTCGAGCGGCCAACTCATTCGCGAAAATCCCACTACCAAAACTGCGTGATATTCATGCCGGCTGGTTGACTGGGCAGATTCTTGAACATTCTAACAAAATTATGAAATACTAACATATAAAATAAATCCAAGTACGATCTAAAATCAGAGTAAATCTAAACACGGAATTGTTTCACTCGGATTTATTTGAATCTTTTCAGATGTATCCAGACTTAGAATTTCGCATATTTACCAATGAGATTTCGTTAATGTATTATGACCCCTGTCTCGTGTATTGCTAGCCGTACGGCTTGCCGATCATTTTGGACGGTAATAATATTGGGTTTCTTATTCCGTGTTTTATGATTATTTACTTCAGGTGAAGTAATCCTGATTAATATAGTGTACAATTTGGAGTTTCCAATTCTGAGTACAACGGTCGACGAACTCTTTGTGGTTTTTCCTATTGAAATTAATGCGTATACACAATATTATAATTTTATTTATTGCTCAATTAATCGTCATCGTGTATTATTATAATAGCCTGTTGTGGATATTGCTTTATGAGAATTAGAAAAATTGCAATAACTATTTAATAATTTTTATAAATGATTACCGCGAAGTATTTTAGCATTCTTAAATTGTATTAACTACGTTACTACATTAGAAGTAAAACATGGCCACACAAGGAAAATAATTGCATAAATAACATGTTAGTTACTTATTTTTCTTTACTTTCAATGACTTACTAATAGATTTTTTACAACAGCATACTTTTCTAATTATCAATTTTGAAGTAGAAACAGCAAGGTAAATAATTCCGAGTAGGATAACCAAGCAGGCTGCCAACACGTCCCAGGAATGGTACTGGAAATAATTGAGTTTCCGAGAAGCAGCCCTTAGATGTGGTGCACCTAAAAATATAACGAATTGAGTAAAAAAATCACAATTAATGTTGTGACCTACATTACTTCGCTTTTAATTAAGCAAGATACACTTCTCTCTGAAAAACAATGCTTTGAGAGTGCACTTTAATTTTAATTACGTTTCTTGAATGACGAAACAACAATTAATTGTAATCCTAAAACTACCTCGATAATTTTTATGGATTTTTGCTGGATTAAATGTATTTTCAAATAAATAATTCATTAAATTGTAATATCTATTTCCACTTAGAAAAGAGTTATCAAAATATTATTTTACCTTTGTGTCTCATGACATACTCTATCCAGTAGACACCTCTTTGAAGAGGGTCATCCGGTTGATCCCTGAAAATTGTAGACAGCCTATGCACGTTATCTCGGTACCTAAAACAGAATTTTAAAATATTACATCTACCTATATTTAAAAACTGTTCTGGATAAATCAACAATTATTGGGATTAGAAAAGTACTTTGGATCATTTAAAACTTCATTAATTCCATGAGATAATTTTTTCTCTGTGATGTCGTTCCAATCTAAAGTGACAATGAATCCATTCATTTTGGCTTGTGCTGCATTCAAAGGTTGATCTCCAAACATAGGGAACCCGAGAAGAGGCACCCCGTGATAAATCGCTTCTTCTGTACTCCCTCCTCCGCAGTGAGTGATGAACATTTTGATATTCGGATGACCCAAGAGATCTTGTTGGGGAAGCCATTGACTCAACTTGACATTTTTAGGAAGATCGGGCATTGTCTCCGATTCCCATTTCCACAGAACTTGCTGCTTCAATTTTGAGAAAACATTTATGAACATTTTCCGTGTTTTTTCTGGCATTTGGTCACCCTTGATAGCTGAGCCCATGCTAAACAGAATGAACCCATCTTTTCCGCTTTTAGTTACAAATTCCTCTAGATCCTGCATACATTAATGAAATAAGTTGAATTAATTTTTATGGCATAAAAAAGTTTCAAAAACCGCATTTAGAATACTTAATTTAATTTGTCAGGGCGAATTAAAATGTGCAGTTGATATGGCTGCCAGATTTATTTGGATAATTGCGAAATTATCAAGAAATATTTCAGGAGATAAATTAGCTTACTTTTGGAAGAGGTTTAGCTGGTCGCGAGTGAATTCCTCCGACATCGACAACATCTGGAAGATATGGTTTAGGTTTGCTGAGACTAAAATGTCCATTTGAAAGAATGAGAGACGTATTTGCAAGTATCTCTCTCACCGTTGGAATATCATCCCCTAATTTCTCTCTATAAATTGCTGTCATGTAAGGTTCGTAGTAGAATCGCAATACTGCTTCCAAAAATACCGAAAATCCAAAATTGACGAATCTCTGTGTAAATGACATATGATCGGAATATCCCAGAAAAATATTCGGGGTAAATGACGGCGGTAAATCTCCTCCGATTTTCGATAGCATGAAACCAGGCACTGACGTGGGGTTGAATAGAACAAGGGGAGCTTTGAGCCTATAAACAATTCCTAAGACGCAGTCATTAAATAACGGCTGCATGAAAATGAGATCAAATTCTTGTTTCAAAATATCTTTGACTTGTGGAAGGTCATAAGACAATCTGCACATGCCGCCAAACAGTTCAGGGTTAAAAAATGGATTCGAATTTTCCTTCCTCTGTTTCATTTCAAAGGCATTGAATTTATCGTTAAAAGTCTTCGCAAAATCGTACGTAAAGACTTCCTTCACATTTTTGATTTCTTTCGTGGATTTGATAGGAGAGAGAATGGTGATTTCGTGACCTCGACTCGCTAGTTCTTCAATCAATCCCATGTACGTGATTTTGTGACTTTTACTGGAGACAAATGTTAATACTAAAATTTTGCCGCAATTAACCACTTGGAATAACAGAGCAGAATATACAAAAGTCAATAGAAATATTTCTCTCTTCATTTTATGGCATATAAAGTGTACAAAACCCAAAAACGATTTTTATAGTACTTACTGTAGAATTACATGTACGTCTAATATTCACGGAGACGAAATAAAAATTGAAAAAAGTAAATGATTTCCTATTGTTTTTATTCAATTGGTTTTGAAAGCCAAGAATAACTATCGTTGGTCGTTCTTATCAACGATTTCTCCGTGACTAAGTCCAAAGTATTGCGGTTATCAGAAATATTTTGATCAGCATATTTATTTACTAATAATAATATTATTTTAAGAGAATATTGTTTTACATATACTTAAATCTTTCTCCAACATAAATTAAGTTTGTTTTGAGATAGGTACCTACATTAAAGGGCCTTAATTATCATACCAAAACGTTAATGTTTGATATATGTGCGTATAAATAGGTTGTGTTGGTCTTTGTTCAGGAACATGTATTTTAGTGATAAGAATATGAAAACGACAAGATCACATGCAGGCAGGCAACGTATTAAACCAACTACGAATGTATAACCTTACAAAAATAAGTAGTTCGTGTGAAAAAAATATTGTCAATGCAGTGAGTCACAGTCAGAGAAGTCGCATTATTAGGGATCTAATATTTCCGAGAACGCTACTTAAAAATACAGTTTATTCTTCTCCTGCAATGCAGTTCTAATCTTGAGAATTTTCCATTGGAAATTAGAACAAGAATGCTAAGAGTAGCTATACTAACTGATATTCTTGGCTTGAAAGTTTGGTTAATCTTAGAGAACCCTTAGAGCAGATAAGTCTATTGGTATAGTGACCCTGATGAGTGTGTGTGTGTTTGGGGGAGTGTATGACCTACAATCAGAGTATAATCAAAACAGATCAAGCCTATAACCTATAGTGGCTTACTTAGTCAACCTGATACATAGTACATAGTTTAATTGTTCGGTCAGAACGTTTTACGATACGATTGCGGATACAAATACATGCTTCATAGTATACTATTATGAAGACCAAAAACGTGCCTAATAATGTAAAAAATCCCAATGTTAAAATGTTACGAATGAGCCTTATTACTTTCCTGCAATACTCTCGTAGATATCTTATATCGTATTTTACTTTCGATTGAAACTGTGCGTGATGCTGAGCAACTATTTTATTTGAAATTATTGAGATTTTTACTACAGGATTTTTATCAAGAAGTTGATTTATGAATTATTTTTCTCTAATTTTACGTAATTTCGATAATTTTGCAAAATTTTGGGAAAATATCGAAACATCCCAAATTTTCTATTTTATTAAATTGCATTCGCTTCAAGTTGAATTCGAAGCTGCAAATTTGAGTGCACATTTTGAGTTCCATGTATGTCCATCTATTAAAGTAAATGGTTATATTAATTATAGACATATTACTGTCTAATGCATTTAGGTAATTTTTATTTACTTATTAAAATACTAGCTTTAGCTTTTGTTCAAGGCGAAAAGTTAATTTAACCCACAATTTGTGTGTTTATAGGCTGCATTTTCATTATCTATTAACAGCACGAGTACTTGAGTACGCAGAAAGGAAATTAGCTGATATTGCATATTGGTATTTAACTTGTCTGCTACAGTAATGAACTTTGTACTATTGTTCATACACATTACTTAGATGAAAACTTGAAACAGTTTTAAAATGTTTTTTCGGTCGACGCCAGCGATCAATACATTGTGAAATATTTGCCACGATGTGTTAATACCAAGTTGTTAGAACTATTAATTAATAGACTCTTTTGGTATAAATGTATACTATTCAGCACGCAGATGTCCAAAACTGTTTCTTATTTATGAAAATAATCAGTAGGCTTTAGTAGATCAGTAATACGGCTTTCGGAGAAAGCCGTATTACTGATCTTACAATAGTATCATCTATTGTAAAAAAATTAGTCATAGTTACTAAATAGCTCTGAGAAAATATTCATTCCATGTTCATTCCATTAATTTGTTTGCTAGCGTGAGATGACAGTTGCAAAATAGGCCGATGCAGTTTTAAATTGTCTCAGTCCCAAAAGGTTAGTTAAATGACATGGTGGGAGCGGAACCAATTAGATAGCCATACTTAAACTTAAATTCAGAAATAAAAATATTGTAAAACTCTGTCTTCAATGTCATATTGTATATGTGTATCATCTAATTTAATATGCATAAATACAACTAGTAAAATTACTGGATTTATTATTTCACAAATATATATAATGTGCAAAATCAGATTAAAAGTATTGTCTACAGTATGTACAGTAGTCAGTTGGTAGTAGGTGAATGTCGGGTGTTCTATCTATAAGTATTATTTATGTAATTATAATATTTTATTACGCATATACTTATAATAACAATAGTAAAGCATATTATAGTAGGTACGTGTTTTTCCCTATCGTAAAATAACAGACATCCAGTTTAAAAAGAACTTCGGGTGACCATTTGGTACGCTTCTATTTATTAAAATGTGAGAAGGACGTCAATAGAGGTATCTGTGACGACCTGAAAAAATTCCAGGGTGGTAGACCTAGTTAAAAAGAAGAAGGGACCAATATTGATGCGAAGAGGTCGGAAGGCTCGTAGCCATTTCTGCATGTATTTATCCGTCAGACGTAGCTGCCATTGCATAACCAGCTCTAAAGATCGAGAATGCAACGCACCACCGGTGGGGATCATTGCAACCTCGGAGACAAACAAAAAGATGATCAAAACTGGGAAAAACAAAAACAGAGGCATGGGAATGACGGCATTGAATTTTAAATTGGCATAAATGGCTGCAACAGTGAGAAAGAAGCCTATGACCATGAATGTGGGAGCTATAAGGACACAGTTGTCATTCAACATCATGTTTCTTAATCTTAGACAGATGCAAACCTTCCTGACTAGTGCCGGCAGTTTAGAAAAATCATATTTTATGTTATCATCCTCTTCTCCAAGCTCCTGCGATTTCTGTTTGTCATTTTCCTGGGATTTCTCTTCTCCAATTTCCTGTGATTTCTCATTTCCATTTTCCAGGTACTTCCGTTTTCCATTTTTTTGTGATTTGATTGTCTTCTTATTTTGATATTGTGACCATAACGGGGGTGTATAGTCAGCGAAAAACGCCAGCCAGTAGTTGGTAATGTACATGTACAGGAGTCCCATTTGCAGGAGTCCAATTACTACAAACATGCAGAAGATGATGCAGTAAAATGTAATGCAGCAAGCCAGGACATACGCCAAATAAGTGTGTCTCAACCATCCAGCAACAATTTCGTCCATAAACCCATAGACGGGACCATCTTTGTGAAGGACGGAAAACATGGAGACAAAAATGCAGGGGCATAAGGCATTTGGCAGAAGACTTCTCACCCACAGGGCTAGCAAATCGATTTTTGGTTCTTTAAAAGGCCGAATATCTTCAGTTTGCACTGCAAAGCATGAAAAAATGTATTTAAAGAATTTATTTTATGAGCTATACGGCGATTACAGGCCATAGGTGAGTACCGGCCGCGGAGTTTACTGGCCTTATATGGTGTATGGTGGAGATTACCGACCGTCCGTTGTTGTCGCGTTTGAGCTTGTAGTATTTGTTGGTGGTACTCTATAATATACTACCTTGTTTTGCTAGTACAAGCTCAAACGCGACAACAAGCGACGGTCGGTAATCTCCGCCATACACTAAATAAGGCCGGTAAACCCCGCTGCCGGTACTCACCTATGACCTGTAATCGCCTAGAATCATTTTATGAATTGGTTTTTCCTGAGTCACAGCTCTACCAATTGAGGAATATGTAACATCTGACTATCTCTTTCCCATCCTCCCTCACCTGTCTCACTTTCCTTTATCCGTCAGTCTGTTCCTATTAGATTATTAGGCAGGGAGCTATGTGGTTTGTGCATTGGCATGCATGCATGGGATGATTCTCGTGAAGTTGGTGTTAGGTGTAAGTGTAAGTAGTGTTAGCACTTTCTATTTTATTTAAGTATAAAATACAAGTGCAACGAATATTTGTTGCAGTAAATCTTTAAAAATCCTTAAAAATAGGTTATTTCTATTTCAAACCGTATATCTCTCAATTAATTAAAAAATATAAGATTTCTATATTGTGCATAATTCTGCGCATGTTTGAGAAATCTACAAGGTTGAGTTATTTTTGTAAAAATGCAAGCGTCTTTGTTTTTGAAAACTTAAAACTAAAACTTTAACTATCATTTCTTATTTTGTAATTTTTATGATGTTACCTTTGAGCCAGGAATCCAGTCGAAATCCAGTGGTTTGCCATCCGAGCATACTGTTTCCTTTCCAGTGAATTGACAGGTTAAAGATAGTTGTAATGACGCAGACGAGATTATAGATGAGTAGCAGCACTAACTGAACTACTCTACGAGAGGAATCTGGAGCAGTAACCAACATTATCATCTTCCTGGCCGTGTAGATTGCCACGGCAAAGATGAACAGTGACAACAAACGCCAGTGCCACAGATGCATTTTGTTTTTTGTTATTTTCACTTCGTAGTAACTGCCCTCCCGTTTTCCTTCCTTTTGCACTGGTAGAAACTTGACCCAATCATTGTAGCATTGAAATATCCTCAATGACTTGTACATCTGTTCAGATGTCATTTTGAAAAGATACTGCGGAACAGTCTAATTATTAAATTACGTTATTGTAAATTAGATGCAACTGCTAACTGCCATAGGCCAAATCCAATTTTAGGAATGTGCTATTTTGTGAAGTCAAAGTCTTTGCTCCAATAGATCCACTCAATTCATCTTCACAAAAGGATTTTAAACGCTCGTTATATTGACCAATGCTACAATGCACAGAAAATAGCAGAATCCTTCTAGAAAAATTTGTATATACAATAAACGCTTTGAACTTGTTTAATCAGTTAAATGCTTGTAATGTGCTATAGTTTCTGCTGAAACCAATTTTTAATGCCAAGTGAGTACGAATTCCATCCTGATATATTCATAGGACATTACTCAATATACCCACCCTTTGGATATAATGTGTACCTAGTGAATTTTAATGTGAAGAACATTGAGGTTTTTGCATACAAATACCAACCTAACATGCTTACCAGATTTAACCATTTGTGTAATTGTTTTCTGATTCTACTGGCTTGCAATTGAGCATTCGACTCACGTTGTTGTCTACTCCTATACTCCTGTCCCATAACTCGGCCAACTCGTTGCACAACTCCACGAAAAATCTGAATTTTGAATGTTACTGCTATTCTACTTTATATAGAGAATTACTCTGTATTAATACATTATTTGTCAATGACAAAAGGAGCTTTTCATCCTTTTATTTCCAAAGGAAATTGAAAATTTACGAGACCTTCGGTAAAAGGAAAGCTCGGAAAGTATCTTTTCCTACTTATTTATATGTTTTGTTAATATTGTGAAAGTAGTGTCTCTGGCTTTAATGCAAACAAAATTGACAGCATTGCAACGCTTAAAACCTAAAATTGTGAATTACGATCAGTTCATTGCTATACTAAACTGTATATATTGTAATAATGTAATGAATTTAGCAAGTATGGACTACGACCCCTAACGCAACCCCGCAAGGGGCCTCGCCGGTAGGTAAATCGGCAACTGCTTCCTATGGTCAATGCAGTGTGCGATTTCCGGAAAAATCCGAATTTCTGGGAATTATATTAGTCATTTTGTAAATATTCTATGAAAATGCCCACTTATGATAATTAATAACATGTCCATTACTTCTTTTCATATTCTCATATCCGAATATTCCGAATTCCTTTTGGCTTTATTTACTTAGTTACTTACACTATAATAATAAATTAATTACAACAATTATGTGCTGTTGATTGGTTTTTATTTCCTACTAGCTAAAAAAAACAATTTTGTGGAAATGGAAATGCGTACCATAATTCATATAGTGTATCTAAAATTGCTGATGAACATACTTTTTGCATTTGCTTATGTATTTATAAAAATAATCTGTCCATATATATTACATATTAAGTTATTGATTTGCTTTTGCGTTTGCGAATATCAAGACCAGGTCTTTGTGGTTGTGACTTAGTGATTATTTGAATAAAAAAATTTGAAGTAATTTTTTTGCTGGCTTTTATTAATGCTACTTCAAAAGACTAGAGTATTTTGGAAGATCTAGAATTGCAAAAATTATATATGTATTTCGGAATTATGTGCATTTATGTCTATGAACAATTTGTATCAAAATTGTATTAGATTTACTATTGATTACTGACACCAGTTTGCAGAAACAACTTTTCAGTCGAGCAAGAAAGGTGTTTTTAACTTAAGGTGAAGGTGATGAGTCTGCTCGCTCGCCACTTTCATCAGGTTCTTTCTTTCGCAAATCAATTCACTTAAGTATATACCGTAAAATTATATGGGGCTAAAATGTTGTAAACGATATAATAGTATTTTATTATAGGTCAGTTTCACTAATTATTATTATTTGACGCATTTCAAAACACAATGCTTCATGTTTATTTTATCGCAAACTACTAGTTCATAGGCGCAACTGTATTAAAATCTATCACCCGGATATAATATAAAAAGTGTTACAAATAAACTAACCTAGTTTAATTTTTAGGAATACAATGTGATTGACAATAAAGAATGAGGTCATCAGAACTTTTATTAACTTAGACTGCTAGAAGTACATTCAAATACTTTTTAATTTGACACACACCATTTTTTAATTAAATATTCATTGAATAGGTAGGTATTGGAAACAAACGGCTGTATTAAAATTTATATCTTTTAAATCAAGCAGAAGCTATGCATTTGAAACCTACTATCTTTATTTTTGGTTTCGGTCTTAATTTGATATTTTTCGTTAATGGCAAAAGTTTCAAGGAATTCGATAGCACAATGAAGGGCTTAAAGAAAAGAGATATGGAGGTAACATCATTTTTACTTTAAAATATCTTGCAATTGTTCTCTTGTAATAAATTGCAGAAATTCCAGTAAAATGTGCTGTAATTTTATAAATTAGAATGATGAGCGAGCTTTGGGTGTACATGTTACAGACAAGGATGGTAAAAATAAATATTTTAATTAATAATGACCTATTTTATTTCCCCTACTGTAATATGACAATATAACCATTGACAAAAAAAGACCTATTTTGAATTATTATCACATTTAAGAGATAAATTATAAAAATACAGGCAAATATATTGGAGGATTCAATCCTGAGTGCTCAGAAACTTTGTTTATCACCCCATCAAGAAAAATCGTAAAAGTTGAGACGGATGCAGACATTTTGAACACCCCGAAAACTCGGTGTCATTGGAATGTCTTGGTAAGTTCTACCTGCCAAACTAGAAGAGACATATTTTGACTTTCGGTGTTAAGGGTCCAACCTTAAACCGTGTATAATTTTTCCTGTGTGAATTTGAAGGGAACGGAAACATGCATTCCAGTTTTGGCTTGCAAAAAGTTCAAATTGTCACCAAGTCCGGCTGGAGCTACAGAGCCTTGCAACGAAGAGTTTCTTGAAGTGACAGATGGATCAGGGGGTTATGAAAGGTTTTGTGGATCTGATGGACCAATGGAATTGACGACGGGTAAAAAGCTCAGAGATCTTTATATAACGTTCCAAGGTGGAAAGAATGTCAAATCCCCTGCTAGGGGCTTCAAATGCACTGTTACTTGCTCAGATGGACATTGTGAGATTCGTTTTCGAATATTCATTACTTATAAATACATTTTATACAAATAATAACTAATACAACTAAAATGAATATAATTTTTCAGCTGGCAAGGTCTTAAAAGTAAATTTTGAGCCGGATCGTAACCAAGCGTGCAGTAAGATACAGATAATTAATGCAATTATACATTCTAACTATTTGCAAACATATTATTATTGTTTTACTAGACAATACTTTTATGAGATATGTTTTTGTAAATAATGAACAGTAATCTTATGACGTTTCTCTGTTATAATTAATTAGACTGTGGCAGAAAACCAAATGGAAATCGTATTGTTGGTGGTGAAGATGCACGGGTATTTCTAAAAAAAACAATTAAGCTTGCAAAAATATAAAAAAATTATAAAATGTATAAAAAATTTATGATATATTAAGAGGGGAGAATTTCCTTGGATAGCGGGTCTGGTCTCTTCCAAAACGAGAAAGCCATATTGTGGGGGAACACTAATTAGCGGTGAATAAACATGTTGACAACTACATGATTAAAAGCAAATAATTTTTTCGCACTGCTGACGGATAAAATTTCATTATTTTACAGATAGATTTATAATCACTGCTGCTCATTGTTTCAAGGTATTCTGATTCTTTTGTCCTTCACAGCCCTTTACATTTACTATTTATTTCCGTTGAATGAAAATGAATGCGTAATCAACGACTATCATACATCTGTTATATATCTCCCATTTTTATGAAAAACTTTAATTTAGGGGCCATATGTTAAAAAGGAAAACTTTCAAGTATTAATGAACGGTCATTTTATGGATTTAACTTCGGCCAGCGTCGCTAAAGGAGAAGGAAGATCTGTTGCTGCGAGTGAAGCTCAAATTCTAGAGATGGATACTAAAGAAAACGCTGTTCGTTTTGATGTAGAAAAATATTTTATACATCCCCTTTATGTCCGACAGTAAGTACAAAATGAAACTACTATTCTAAAATGTGTTAATATTTTCTATAATTAAAATCACAATAGTAATCAGAACCATAGTAAAATCATATAGATATAAAATTAATAATTAGTTACATATGATTAAATTTCAATTTTGTTAAAATTAGATCATCATTTCATCACACATTAAACATATAGCATTATTATAATGTAGCAGTAAATATTGAGTAAATGTGATGTAATTATATGAAAACATATTTTAATTCTACAGAACGAACGACTACGATGTAGCGTTAATCAAGCTGAAGACCCCAGTGGATTTCAAGAAATACAATTTCATTCAACCAGCCTGTTTGCCCAATCTTGCGACATACAATCTTACTTACGAAGGGGTCGGAGCCACCGTGGCGGGTTGGGGGTTAAATTCCAGCGACTCATCTGTAACAATGGGAACTCTTCAAAAGCTAGACGTCAAAATTTTCGACACAGCCACCTGTAGAGGGTTTTTCGACGAAAGAATCACTAGACGCATGATGTGTGCAGGATTTAAAGAAGGCGGTAAAGATTCTTGCAAAGTAAGTTGACGTGTTTTGAAGTATCCATGCTATTATAAGCCTATTATAGAATTATTACCTAATATGGAAAATTTGTTGCCTTATGGTTGCAGGGAGATAGTGGAGGTAAGTAAATTTACAACAAAACTATGATAATAGTGTTGCTATGAGTTATGAGATGAAAGTTTTAAAAAATTGCTTTTAGGCCCTCTGATATCAGAAAAGAAGAAACAAATGTGGCATCTCATTGGATTAGTCTCGTGGGGAGAAGGTAAAACCATGAAATAACTTAATTAATATGTCTACGTGTTTAGTTTAAGCACATATTTTACGTACACCCTAAACTATACAAAAATCATTTTCTAAACTCATGCAATTATTTTTCTAGGTTGTGCTGCCAATAATTCGCCAGGTAAAATAATTCGATATTTAAAAGGAATGTAAAAAAGTATTTTTTCTAAACTCATTGTTGATTTATTTATTAGGTGTTTATCTTCGAGTTTCAGGTAAGAGTTTCAAATTATATTACCATAATCGTATAATCGTAAAATGTATCGAATCAATCAGTATTGATGATAAGCATATCTTACATTTTGATGCAGAGGTTAATCAATGGGTTCGCTACATATCAAATATGGAGGATGCTGTATGGTGCGTTGAGTAGCGAAAAAACCAATTTTAATTCTTTAGAATCATATCATATTCATAAATTATTACGCCTATATAGATATGTTTATTTTCTGATTTGAATAAAGAAATGTCAACGAGGTATATTAAACATTAATTACAAATTGTACTGCAATACCATATTAATACTAGTTCGTACCGATATTTTTCTAATTTTCCATTGCTTTCGCTTTCTACTAAACAAATCAAGTCAACGATACTTAAAAGACTATATATTAAATACTCTGTCTGTAATTTATGAAATCTATAATAATATGAATCCAATTAATGGATGTTATAAATCAAAAAGCAACCATTAAGAAACAGATCAAGTCGGGTAATTTTAGTAAAATAAATTCAACATCGTGGAAATATACTTTATTACATTGTTTTCGACTCGACAGAAATGTAAATACATTAAATAATGTGATATTAACTTTGGTATTCATACATAACAATATATTATAAACATCTAATCAATTTTAGTCATGATTCATCACAGAAATAATCATAATTTCTGTTAGGTTGGATTTTAGGATTACTATTTACTTGACTCAGGAGATGGCAAAGGTTTATTAGCTAACTGCATAAGCAGTTTGTCTGGGTCTTCATTATCCTTGTAGTAACGACGCTTCAGTGTTCGGTATTTTTTAAGAGAATAAAGCGCTGTAATCTCTTTCACAATATAATTGCCATGTGTCAACAACTTCTCGATTTGGGCACGGTCGGTGACGTCGCGATTTTTCAAGAACGCCCTATGAACTCTGTCTCGAAACCAGGTGTACCCTGCTGGATATTCTCGTCCCATGTATAGCAGCTAGAAAAAAACAATTAGTTGTTGTTCATGATCAACCGATCAAATATTTTCTAAGGTTTTTTTGAACTCCAAAGAACTCCACCCAAAAATGACCATCAAAATGAGTTAAAGTTTTGCGATTTGTATTTCCATGAATTGATTTTCACTTTAAAATGTTTTAGATGTATTACTGCAACTGAATTTATATTACTATGCATTTAAATTATTTATTATTTTTCAAATGATTTTCAAATTATTTGTAAATGAATTTAATGCAATGGAATGGATTTGAATCCAATGGATCATGTATTTTACACTTCACATTTGTCAATTATTTGTAAACATACAAAAATATAGAGATCCAAACTTACCGTTTTATATAACCGTATTACTTCGGATTTACTCATGTTTTAATAATCTGTAAAAAGTTTTTAATGTTAATACGCAATTTTGAATTTCATTTCACGTAGCCTCAATGATAAGAGAGAGATAAATTAAATAAATTAAATCAGAGAGGCTACGTGAAATGAAATTCAATGAATATGATAATAAATATTATTTATATAAAGGAATTATAGTTATTCTTGGTTAGACCCTTACATTTTACTTGACAATTTCAATAAACTAACAGATTATAATTTGTATATAATTTTTTTCCAGTTTAAAATTGCGTATATTATGAAATCACAAAGTTATTATTTGTTCCGTGAAAATAGAATTGATTTAAATTCTGGAAACCTTCACTCAGCTCAGTTTCAGTCAGTATTTAGGAAATGCAAAGAAAAACGCGGGAAAGCCAATGCTACAAGCAATTCCGAAGTTTCAAAACAATTCCTTATTTTATTTTGTAATTCAATATAATTCCTTAATGGGAAAAATGTCTGCCATTCGGGTACGCTGGAATTGTTTTATGAATAATTTTCGATTCTATATTTAAAATAAAATAATATGTATACTTTTATGACTTATCCACTTTGGATTTTAGGATTGGGTTATAAAATAAATTAAGCTAAATCATCTGCATGGTTAATTATTTTTTTCAGAGACCTCACACCCGGCAAAAGGCCCGAAACATTAGCAAACCAGAATTTTCTAAAATTCTTGTCGTCAGACTTCAACGCTTATCTTCATCTGTGTTGGCTGAAGCAGGATTAAAGGGAAATTCCATTGGTTCAAAATTCGTTTTAAGGAGAAATAAAAGCCGAACAAGCATTAAAGAAAATGTCCGTGTTACTACAAGGCTTTTGCAAGATTTGGAAATCGAAAAAAAATTTAACGAAACGCTGACGACGATAAAAAATGGAAAGAAAGAATGCATTTGCTTTTTCTGCGGGAAAGACTGCCTCTATCCCTCGAGCCTTATAATCCACATACGAAAACATACGGGAGAAAAACCATATTGTTGTTCTATTTGTGAAAAGGGGTTCATTTCGAAGACAGAATTGAATAGACATGAAAAGGTGCATATTGACATCAAGGAATATGTTTGCGAAATCTGTCAAAAGCCATATAAATACCGAGATGACCTGAAAAGACACGAAGCAACTCATTCAATGCGACAGAAACACGATTGCGAAAAATGCGGGAAAAAGTTTTTGGAACTAGAATATTTGCGAGCTCATATGAAGCGCCACGAGAGTGAAAGACCTTATGGATGTTCATTCTGTGGAAAAAGATTTCATTCCAACGCATATTTACAAGACCACATAAAAATCCACACGGGAGAAAAGTCGTATGCTTGTAAGTTTTGCAGTTATCGTAGTGGAATCGCAACTTCTGTGACGAGACACGAAAAATCTGTTCACAAAGATGAAAGGACCCATCGCTGTCCCTTTGAAAATTGTGGGAAAATTTTCCATTTCGGTTCCGGCTTGAACAGGCACATGGCTATACACACCAAAAACGAAAATGAATTCCCTTGTTCATTTTGCAACAAGAAGTTCCCTTTTTTGAGCTATTTAAAAACCCACATTAAAACGCACACAAATGAAAAGCCATACCCTTGTACATTTTGTGACAAGAAATTCAATCTTCGATCCCGGCAGTTGGCCCACATAAAAATTCACACCGGAGAGAAACCACACAAATGCAATTTATGTGAGAAAAGATGTTTAAGGAAGTCCGACTTGAAGAAACACATGAGACACATGCATAGTGAAAACAAAAATACATTTGAATGCAATTTTTGCGAAAAGAAATATAGTTCTTCATCCTCTTTAACAACTCATGTCAGGACACACACGGGAGAAAAACCTTTTATTTGTCATTATGACAATTGTGTCAAAGCCTTCACAAGTTCTACAGGTCTAAAAAATCACATCACATCAGTGCACACTGGGGAGGGTCTTTATGAATGCACACTTTGTAAAAAAAGATTTCCAAAACCATCTGCCTTAGATTTACATGCGCGCATCCATCTACCAGAGAAGCCATTCAGTTGTTCCGAGTGCCCAAAAAAGTTTGTACAAGAATCGCACGCTAAAGTACACTATATGCGAATTCATAGCGGGTTAAAGCCCTTTAAATGTGATTTTCCTAAATGTCCTCACACGTTTTCTTGCAACGCTAATCTTACCAATCATCAAAAAACCCATACGGAAAGGACGTCTACTCTGTAAAACCTAATTTATCATTTCATGCTCTAATATCAAGCGCTTTAACTCCAATGAACTGTTTTAGGAAATGTCACACAATACAGCCAATACATATTAATAGAGCAATTACTTAAATTAGAAATATTTTGTAGGTTGCAGGGAACAATTTTATAATAGTAGATTTTAAGATTTTAAATCGGCCATTTTATTGCATTTTTAATTAGTATTAGTAATTACATGAACAAGATTTTAAAATGCAATTGTGTGATAGCGTTATCTGTTCTTTTATCCATTTTTAACTTTACGTAGTTATAGTCTGCAATTTTGGTCATGTGTACCAATAACATAGTAGTGACCTAGTTTTTAAATCCTTTCACATTGTCTTTTTATTAAATTAGTTGTTTGTAAAATGCATTTCTAATTTAAAATGCTATCTGTTTTTAATAAAATGTTGTGCGAAATCAAATTTCCCATTTGTATGGGCGTACCAGTGTTGTATTGGTAAATTGTGAAAATAATTAAATATGAAATTAAGAAGAAATGTTTCTGCTAAAGCTGAAATTTCGAAAATAAGCAACGAAAAAAGGCAATTTAATTTTAGTCGACTATCAACAAGATGCATGGTATGTTTTGTTTGCCTTACAACTGTTTCAGGCCTTTTGGTTCTTTTCGAATTATCGGTTTCAGACTAATTCAGACAGAGAAATTATTTTATTTCTGACTTTGGCCTCCCCGAATTAGCCTAATCAGATAGCCGGTAACCGGTTGTGAACTCAGAGTAGTAAAAACGAGGATAATCTGTTCATCTGTTCATGCATCATTCCTATTCTGCTCTTGTGTCCATTAAATTACTGAAAACATAAAAAATATAAAGTTTTGAGTAAAGATTGTCAACTCACTAGAAATGGCAAGTCAAGACTCACACATCGTAAAAATGAAACTATCATATAGCAATGTGATAAAGCTAAACGTATGAATAGTGTGGATTTTTCTAATTGAAGATGACAAAAGATGATTTTTTATAAATAAAATGGAATACACAGTTAAGTGACTGTTGCTAAATATTTTATGAATTATATCATTAATCGGGCTTATCCCCCCAATTCTTGTTTTCTTGAATATAATAATCAGATCTTGTTTACCACGGGTTTAACTTCATCCGCATTATGTGCATAGATAGTCTTATAATAATATTGTTTCATAAGTATATATATATTTTCAGTACATGCAATAATGAATCAATTATGTAACATTTTTTACTGTGAGATAGCGTTATCTATTAAGTAGGTATTGCATTCGCAATTTCGCAATGAACGATTTGTATATTTTTTGAGGATACGTAGCACCGACCGACCGGCGACCTACGCGTTCAACGTTAGTGAATTAGTTAGTGAGTGCCGAGTGCAGTGCAAAACTGCAAGCTGCCAGGACGGATAAAAAGAAGAGCCGGCTGCAGTACTTCATTGAAATTGAAAATTTGCAGCTGTCTGCAGCATGAAAGTCCGCAGTCCGCTGTCTTACATCATACATACATCTAAGGAATAATCAAGAAGAATGCAAAACGAGTATTTTTGTTCTACTCCTATTTTCTGACCGATTGAGGAATAATTTGAATAATTAATTAGTCTGTTGGTTAATAGAAGGTTTGTGCTTTGTTTGTACTTTGTTTTTTTGTTCTCATACTTGCGATACGTTTGACACAAGTTTGACAATAAAATAAGTATTTTTGTGTTATTTCCAACTTCCATACATATATTACTATTAAATATAATACTATAATTAATTTATTAATTAGTTTCTCATAACTTGTTGATAAATGTTTGTAAGTATGTACCTCGCCAATCTGATCTGTTGAATAAATCATAATAATCAATATGATCTCTTAATCTCTAAAACATTTCATATAAATTAATTTTTGTTTGATTTTATAGGGGATGATTATTCACTACAGAAATACAATTTCTTCCCAGATGATTATTTCTGATATTCAATCAATGCAAGGAAGATGTAAAGTTGGAGATGTAATACAGATAACAACAGAGAAAAGCACGATACGAATGAAAGTCAAACAAGAAACGGAAAACAGCATTTGCAGCAATATATTATTGTGCTGATAACAGCAAACTTTCGCGAATTCATCAACGGGTATATCTAATTCTCCTTCGTATTTGTTTGTTGTAATTTCGTATGTGAGCCGAAAAATACGTTTAGTCTTATCTGTGTGGAGTGGGCTGTGAATATGAATGACAAGAGGTGTCGAAAGTGCAAGTTTTTGTGCTCAGAGCTCGATTCGCTTTTATGTGATACAAGTTAAGAGTTATCTCCGTGTAACTTGTATGACGGAATAATTGCAGAAAATTTCAACGTAGGCGTACATAGAGTTCATTCCAAATATTATTGTAATATTTTTTCCTTAAGATTATTTTCATACTTTTTATTCGTATATAAATAAATTGCAGGCAGCAAACTCAATTCTTCACACGCGCGCAATAAACATTGCAAATTAAATCTTTCACCAGCAGGTACAGTTGCTACTCACGCATACAAATGAGAAAATGTTTTGACTCTGATAGTAAAATTATTCTTTAACTAATATTGTAAAACTGGATGTTATTTTGTGGTAAAACAGTCGTTGTCATTGGGAAGGTGGAAACGTGGAACCAGAGATTTTGGTATATGGACGATTATTTAAGTACATTGAATCTGAAAGTAAGAAATTAATGTTATAAGACATGGAGAAGTTCTGTGGCTCTGAATTTTGGGTGAGTGGACATTCAACTTTACATATTAATTGATATAACTGTGACATTTGCGTTAATTTAGAGAATCGGAATTATGCATTACAATATACTTTTTTTGTCTTGAAATGAGCAATAAATTAATTTCAATATTTGAACAGGACTGGAACAGAACTTGGAATAGCACTGATCCGGATTTCACACCGTGTTTTGAAAACACAGTCATTTTAGGCATTCCATGTTTATTTATATGGATATCATCAGTTTTCGATATTTATCAGTTTTCTATCAGCACTTCTAGGCAAATTCCATGGTCATGGCTCAATGTCAGCAAAATAATAGTAGTTGCTCTTTTGATCGCTGTCGAAGTGACATATTCAACTTTTAGTACATTATCATTATCACTCAAGAAATCTGTCATTCATCCTGTTGATTATTACTCCCCAATAGTCAAAATTTCTAGCTTGGTAAGTGAAAAGTTCTTTCTTTGTTAGGTACATTTCTGTTTTCAGAAGATCTAATGTTAACAATTTTTAATAAAAACTAAAACTTTAATTACGTGTTTGAGTATTAAAATTTTAAAGTATTAGAATCAAAAATAAATATTTTCCTATCATTTCAGGTGCTTTCTTTGTGCCTGCACATTGCTCAAAGATCCAGCGGATTGCATTCTTCAGGAACTCAATTTATGTTCTGGTTATTGTTATCTATTTATGAAGCTGTAGTTCTTCGGACTACAGTAAAAACCGAAGAGAATCCAGTGCAATTTGTTTTAGCTGTCACATGCAGCTCTTTGGTATTTTTGCAACTATTCCTAAATTTCTTTTCGGATTCATGGGGGACATTTAACAATCTCAGAGGACATAATCCAATTGAAGATGTAAGGATAAATTTTGAATTAGGTACTTTAAGTTATAATTTTTCAATTGAAATGAAATGACAATTTTTGCTATATTTTTTTCAGGAAAGTAAAATTTTTCCAGATTTGAAATCCTCCTTTCCTTCTCAATTGGTTTTTAACTGGGTTGGGAACTTAATTTGGAGAGGTTACAAGAAGACTTTAGAGTTCTCTGACTTATGGGATCTTCATCGCTGTGATAAATCAGAAGTTCTTATTGCTGACTTCGAAAAATATTCCAGAAGGGATTCTGTGACTTCAGCATCAACAGGGATTTATAAGAATCTAATTAGACCGTTATTTGGTTTATTTGGGTTAAATTACTTGTGGGCGACTGCTTTGGGCACTACTGCCATAGCCCTCAATTTTGTGCTTCCTCAAATTTTAAGGTGACACTGTGTTTACTGTGTGATAATTCGAATATTATTAAATCTTAGCATAATATTATCATTGCTTTGCGTTATTATATTAGGTATTGTATACCTCCTTTTTTAGCAATTAGATACTGTGAGCCAAAGATGATTTTTTCTGTTTTAGTTTACTTATTGACTTCATTGAAGCTGGAGGTGACACCTTTGCCTGGAGGGGTTATTTCTACGCAGCTCTATTGGGTGTAGTAGCATTTTCAAGAGCAATAGTTCATCAAAGACACATGTATTTAATGCAGAGGATAGCCGCCTTTGTGAAATCGGTGCTAAGTTGTGCGGTATATCGAAAAGCGTTAAAAGTGTCCAATGCAGCAAGAAAAGGTGAATTTTTCAATAAACAATTTAATTCGTGCCTAGAATTCAATAAATAGGCGATAGCTAATAAATATTCTTCATTTCAGACAAGAGTACGGGAGAAATAGTCAATTTGCTCAGTGTGGACGTTTTGAAAGTGATGAATTTTGTGTTTTTCCTGAATGAATTTTGGGATTCTCCCATTCAAATATGTGCTGCTATTTATTTTCTGTATGTGGAATTGGGTGTAGCCGTATTTGCTGGTTTGGGTACTCTGATCCTATTGATTCCTGCAAATGTGATAGTAACCAGGAAAATGCAGAAATACCAAACGGCGCAAATGAAAGAGAAAGACGACAGAGTGAAACTGATGAATGAAGTCATTTCCGGGATGAAAATATTAAAGCTCTACGCTTGGGAGCCTTCATTTGAAGAGAAAGTGAAAAACACTCGAAATAAAGAGATTTCTATCCTGAGAAAGAAAGCAATTGCGACAAGCATGTTCGAGTTTGTCTGGAGCTGTGCTCCAGTTCTAGTAATTTTACTATTTTATTTTGCAAAATTTCATTTAAAGGAAAGGAGGTGCTTGTCAGCAACAGTCTCTATTATTTTTAATTTCACATCTTTTAGGAAACTATCTCTTCCATAGAATACTGAATCTAAAAACGCAAATTCCAAAAAGTTTAACAGATGAAAACCTCATTTAAAATAATTGTCAGGATTTGTGAATTGAAAGTAAAAATTTCACAAGAACAGAAATGAAATTGGAAAACCCCACCAAAAGCTGTAAAGAAGGATTCATCTGTTTCAATACTTGTATTTTTAGGTTCAGTATCATACAAGGTTATAGTTTGGAAAAAAATTAGAAACTGAAAATGATTTGACTGTTGCGAACTAGTTTTTTGTTTTCCCATAATGGTTAAAATTGGAAATATTAAATATTTGTTTTGTTTTTAGGTGGCCACTTCAACTTTTGCTACTTACGTATTACTAGGAAACGATTTGGATGCCAAAAAGGCCTTTGTGTCACTGTCTTTATTAAGTTTACTGAATGAACCTGCAACATATTTGCCACTGACTCTAACGAAAAGTGTTGAGCTGTATGTGAGTCTTAAGCGATTGAATGAATTTATGAATGCAGAAGAACTTGACCTAAATGACATTGAACACGACCCGAAAGAAACGGATGCTGTTGTAATGGAAAATGCAGATTTTTGTTGGGATTCGGAAAAAACTACATTGCATGACTTGAATCTGAAAGTTGCACAAGGATCTCTCGTTGCTGTTGTTGGGCTCGTCGGATGCGGAAAGTCTTCCTTGATCTCTGCCTTTTTAGGAGAAATGAAAAAATTACGCGGACGAGTGAACGTCAATGGAAAAATTGCCTATGTGTCCCAACAACCCTGGATTCAAAATAATACGCTTCAAGACAATATTTATTTCGGTAATTCCCCCGATCTACTGAAATACAACCGAATTCTGGAATGTTGTGCCCTCTTATCTGATCTGGAAGTTCTTCCCGGAGGAGATCAGACTGAAATCGGAGAAAAGGGTATTAACCTCAGCGGGGGACAGAAACAAAGAGTGGCCTTGGCCAGAGCGGCCTACAGCAATGCAGACTTGTACCTTCTTGACGATCCCCTCAGTGCTGTTGACTCACACGTTGGAAAGCACATTTTTGAAAAGTTATTAGGACCCTCAGGACTACTTAAGCATAAAACAAGAATTTTAGTTACTCACGGACTCACATATCTTCCGGTTGTAGATCAGATAATTGTTCTGACGGATGGAAAAATTTCCGAATGTGGAACTTACCATGAATTGCTAAATAAAAAGGTAAAAACCTTTTACTTTTTTATTTAACCATAATTATTATGTATATAGTAGTGTTGACTTTGTTATTATTATTATTATTCTAGGGAGCTTTTTCGGATTTCCTGATCAACTATGTAACTCAACATCAAGCAAATGCGGAAGACATGACAATTTTAGAAGATCTGAAGAAAGTATGCGGCGAAGAAACTGTTTTAAGGAAACGACTAGTTTCAACCTCTGAGTCGGAGCGAAGTGAGCGAGCTGAAGAAGACACCGCACTTAAAGCCACGGATAAAGCAGATAATAAAATTATCGAGGAAGAAAAAACGGAAGTGGGAAGCATTAAGTTTCCAGTTCTTGTCGCCTATTTGAAGGCTATGACATGGACTGCCTGCCTGGCATTTCTTTTAATGAACATCGTTTATCAAGGTTAGTCTCTACTATCTATAAATGAATCTCAATTAAGTGCTCATGCTGAACTACTATTTATTTGCCGTTTCAAACCAATAAATGTGCACATGAAAATATAATGGGAATTGGACTTTGTTTTTGTGCAGGTCTATCTGTTGGTGCTAATGTTTGGCTGGCTGTTTGGACTTCTGCCAATAGTACTGAAGGAGGATTGACTGTTAATACATATCTCGGTGTCTATAGTGCATTTGGACTATCTCAGTGTGTACTTTGCTTTTTTATTGTCCTCCTACTGAATTTGTCAACGTTGGTAGCCGCCAAGGAATTACATCACGGCATGCTAAGTAGAATACTTAAAGCTCCGATGTCCTTTTTTGAAACAACGCCTCTTGGAAGAATTGTCAACAGATTTTCTTCTGACATTCAAACTATTGATACTGAACTGCCAGGAAACTTGCTCGGGACTTTGGATACTTTATTCAAGGTAAAATGTCTAAAAATTGTGTCACGCTAAAAATATCGATCTGCCTATTGCATTTGAGTTTGTCTCTCTTTATTATGTTTGTTATATTTTTTCCAGGGACTGTCCGTTTTGATAATTATTAGTTGGAGCACTCCTATGTTTCTCATTCTGGTTGTAGTTATCGCTGTTATCTTCACAGTTATACAAGTCAGTGCTTGGTTATACAATATTTTGGAAATTATATTATTTTATTTTGAGAAATCTAAAAAAATTATTGTAATTAATTGGAAAATTTTATGATATAGAGATATTACATTGTAACGGCTCGTCAGCTATATCGGATCGATTCAATTACGAAGTCTCCCGTTTTTTCACATCTCACGGAAACCTTACATGGTGTATCTACAATTAGAGCGTATGCAGCTCAAGACAGGTTCAATGACGAAAGCGCCACCAAAATTGACAACAGCTCGAATACCAATCTCCATTTGTTGATCTGTCGACGGTACTGAATTTTATTAATTACTTTTTATATTTATGTATTCTTCATTTATGCTAATTTAAACAATTTTAGTCATTGAAAACCAAACCTTTTAATTAATTGTCATTTTAAATTTTGATGCAGATGGCTGGGGCTTCGATTGGATGTTTTGGGTTGTCTTGTCATTTACTTCTCAGCTTTTTTTAGTGTTATGAATAGAAATAACATATCGGCAAGCATCGTAGGATTATCTGTGTCGTATTCCTTGCGCATTTCACAGGTAATGATTAAAATAGACTTTACTTATATTTAATACGCAAATTAATGTAATCGTAAAATCATTTGCAACTTTTTCTGGTTGTCATCATCAGGAGTTGGCGTGGTTTATAATGGTAAGCGCCTTTCTGGAAACGAATTTTGTGTCAGTAGAAAGGATTTGCGAGTACTCCAAAACAGTTCAGGTAAATCTAATGCAATGTTCTGATTTTATTATTAGAATTTCTTGGTTTTGAATATGTACATGAGATTATAGCGGTAATTATTTTCCTCACAGGAAGCAGAGTGGGAAAACGGAAATCGAAAACCTAAGGATGACTGGCCGGATAAAGGAGAAATTCAATTTAACGGCTATGAGACTCGCTACAGAGAAAACTTAGATCCAGTTTTGCGAAATGTCACATGTAAGATTGAAGCTGGAGAGAAAATTGGAATTGTTGGACGCACTGGAGCTGGGAAATCTTCTATGACATTGGCACTTTTTAGAATTATTGAAGCTACTGGTGGGGAAATTATAATCGACGGGGAAAATATCCGCGATTTGGGTCTTCATGACATTCGGGGACGTATAACTATCATTCCTCAAGTTAGAACAAAAACACAATCTTTAATATTTTTCCACTTGTTTGTTTATCAATGTAATTCTCGATCTGTGTATTGTACATTTTTAAATTTTAAACAGGATCCAGTTTTGTTTTCCGCATCTGTTCGCTTTAATTTGGATCCGTTTTCCAACTATAATGATACCAACCTCTGGAAAGCATTAGAGCTTGCTCATTTAAAAGTTTTCGTACAGGGTTTAGCAGAAGGATTAGACTATTTAGTCACAGAAGGAGGAAACAACTTAAGGTTGGTTATCCAATTTAATTTAAAGAATATATTTTTGTATCGTAAACATCATTTTTCAATGTATAGCTGATCATTTAATTCCGTTAAATATTAAAAACTAATTTATCCTGAAAATAAGATTGCTTATAAAATACACGTTTGAAAGCAAATTATGTCAACAACTATTTTTTTGTCATAGTGTGGGGCAACGTCAACTCGTATGCCTATCGAGAGCAATTCTGCGAAAATCGACAATTCTTGTTTTAGACGAAGCCACGGCTTCTATTGATTTAGAAACGGATGATTTAATCCAAGAAACGATTCGAAAGGAATTTAGTGATTGTACTGTGTTGACCATAGCACATAGAATAAACACAATCATGGATTCGTCCAGGTACAATAATTTCATGTACATTGTAATTTTTTGCTAACAAATTTTAACTTAATTTTTGTATTTTCAGAGTAATGGTTCTTGAAAACGGAGAAATACTAGAATTCGATTCTCCAGAGAAGCTACTTCAAAATAATTCATCGTTGTTTTATCAGTTTGCCAAAGATGCAGGATTAGTAAATGACTGATAAATCTTTGTTCCTTTAAATGTTGACTGATAATATTCTGCTCAGAAGCACTTATACATGACATAGTGTTCTTTTATGTACTTACTTGGTACTTACTACTTAATAGTGGTTTCAACTGCCATAGTCACTGCCCTTTCCTTAAGAATTCGTAGGTGTGCGACGGAATTGCAAAGCTGCACAGACGAATTAATGTAAACTATTAAATATTTTAATGCAGATTCACTGTTGTTGTTATATTAATATATATTTTAAATAGTCTATATCTGCGTTATATATGCAGTATTAAGTATTTAGATTTGTTAGCTTTAATAATTTAGTTGTTACTATAATATAATATGATGTAAGGTACCTTGTTGAGCTTATTATTTGGTGACTACAACCACGTAAATATTTTACTCTTATTGTTATATATGCATAAGTTGTCTATAGATCGTTATTTTCTTGTCAGTATTTGTGCCATTGCAATTGTCCCTCTCAATATCTAGTTACAACAAACCAGTCAAAACATGTAATACAACTACTAGCTCTGCAGATAATCCAAAAATAAATAACATATAAGTAACACTAAAACATAGTTCGGATTGAGTTGATTTCTGTCAAATCTTACAAATATCTAGTTAAGAGAGTTAAGAGAAAAACTTTGCTTTATTTGTTTATTTATTTGCAGCTATTATATTCCACAAACTCAAAAACTATTTTATTATACGTCATTTTCATCATGGATATTAGAAATAATTATTCAGTTACAACATTTAATTTAAAATACATTTATAATTTATTATTTGGTTATTATACTTTATTATACAATTCGTTTGCCACATATTATCTACTCTTGTTTAAAATGTTAGAATTTGTTTAATTGAATAATTTAATATTTACCCTTATATAAAATTAGAAATTCATTAAATTGAGTACCTAGGTAATTTTAATATTTTCTCTTATTTAAAAGTGCTTTTACTTAAATTTTAGTATTTACGTTCATTTCTTGTCATTATTTGGCATTTTTACTATTGTGCCATTTAATATCTAGTTATAATATGCCCGTTAATATTATACAACTACTGACTGTAGATAATGAAAAATGAAAAATAAGTAACCTTCAAATAAAACCAAAGCATTTAATAGCGTAAGGCTCTAAAGGTTTATTTTTCCTATCAAATCCGTATCTATATACTTGATTTTACTTTTTACTTTACTTTACTTTACTTTGTCAATGGCACTTTGGCACTGCATACTTGCGTATCATTTCGTCACACAGAAAGCACAAATTTTATTTTTTAGTTGCCCTTTCGTCATATCGCATTAATTCGATATAAATGTCTCGGAACGGGGCCAAGTTTATCAACATCAGGAATATGCTTTCCACAAGCACAAAATAATATTAATATTAGAAACACTCCATGCTTACCCGAGTGTCATAATTACATCTATGCTATACGATATTATCCGTACTCATTTTTCAATATCTTTTTATTTTTCTAATATGAAAGATTGCCTAATATTTTATAATACGCATCTTGATACTCTGCCGATACGCTTAATATTATGTATATGCGGGTTGAGCAAATATGCATCTGTTATGTATGACAATGCGAACATTTACTAGGTACTCAATAGATATATACATTTATTGTGTATATTACGGTATTACGGTATAATCATAATTTTTCATATTATATAATGATCATTAATGATGTACTTTGTACTGCACCTTATTAAATATTTCAATGGATGTTTACAAATGAAAATAAAATGAATTTTTTAAAAAAAAGGTTCACAATTTCCTACTCGAATTTTAAACATCCAACCAAATTTCTTTAGTATTTAACAAAATTGTTGCTATTATGAAATAAATAGTCATACTAAGTGGGTTCGGCATTGAAATCCAATTTTTCCCCATAGGTAATGTTAGTGCAAAGTTGAGAGTTACATTCCAAGTTTCTGACAAAATGTTTATAATCGACATCCAATGTAATTTTTTCCAAATCTTCAGTCTTAATTGCAAATTTTTGTTTCAAAAATGTAATAACAGCTCGATGGTTTTCATTTTTACTTCGCTCATTTTCTAACTCTTTCTCCAATTCTGCGATTCTCCCTAGTAATATTTTTTGGGTATATCCTTCATGCTCCTTGTCTTGACAATGTTTTAGATCTTCACGACATAAATCATGGTAAAGTGTCTTTTCATATTCACCGACGTTGCTTTTATTCTCCAATGGACATGAACATTCGCTCCTGTCCATTTCAGCTACCTCGGATTTCATATTTAAGCTTTTAAGATCTTCGATTAATTCAGGCATTTGCGAATCAGACATCTTTTCAGCTGTAGTTTGGTGCTCTGATGGTAAATCTTTCAAATGTTTCCAATCATTAGCGAGATTTTGAACTAGTTTTCCCACTGTGTTATATTCTTCAACTAATTCTACCTTTTGCTCTACATTTAAAATATCTGCTTCCACTCTGTTTTTTAATTCGCCACTTTCTTCGATCAATTTTGCGATCATTTGTTTGCAATTATTTAATTTCTGTCGGAAATTCTGAGTCAATTCTTCAGAATTGCCTGGTTGTGATACTTCGTCTGAATAATTACATTTTCCCAGTCGTTCTGCTGAGTTTGAGCGCATTTCCAAATTATCGTGAAGTGTGCCAGCGTCACTGTAGTAATCCAAATCGTCGGCTGTAGTCTGAAATTCAGAGAAAGACTCACTTTCTTGATATCCCTCAGCATCGATTTCACTCCCTTTGCATTCGCTTTTACCTAATGCTCCAGCGCTCTTCACACATTTAGAAGTTGTTTGCATCTGTTTCTTTTTCTTCACAGCCAGATGTTTTTCAATGGTTTGAACGTACTCCAGATTTTTATCTAACCATTCTTCGACTGCATATCGACCCATTAGCTGATGATCTGTTGGTCGCTTCCTAAGAAGATTATTTCAAAAAAATTTAGCATTTCTGCAGAATTATAAATGTTAATAACAAAAATAACTCGCTGGTTAAAATATTTTAGTCATAATTGTTATTATCATTACATACCCCATCTGACAATATTTGATTTGTTCAACGCCATTTCGTCGGCTAACCAAAACCACGACTTTCTTTGTTGGCTTTTCTTTCTGTTTGATAAGCCTTGATGTAGTGAGCTATTTCCAACATAAATAAGAAGTATTAAATTATGAATGACGCAATAGAATTATTTTAATAGTTTTAATTTGAAAATCCTTCACTTACCGAAGCGAACATTGTAAAGGATTTTGGAGATCTCTTTTACTGATCACAGACACTTTCAAACAATTAATAATGGAAAAAGCAACCACAGAACTTCCGCGTAAATAAAAACTAAAACTAAAATTAATTGTCAAAACAGGGAATCAGAAATATTCACTAAATTATTCCAATATAGTTTACTATATGTAGGCAGGTAGTATATTTAAAAACGGTAAATGTTTGTGTAAATATACAATATCCTAGCTAAATAACGTCTATTGATGAAATAATATAAAATGATTTTGTTTAAGAATGAAACTGAAAGACTCAAAATTGAAATCGGAAAATTTTGGAACCCAATAATTCCAAGTAAATGCGACTGATACTATTTTCTTTCTGTATTTTGTAGCAACGTTAATAGCGTCTCAAACAATAATGTAAAGTTGATTCTTTTCCAGCCGGGCGTTTCTATACGAAGTGTAATGTTTGTATTCGTAAATGGAGATGAGATGCTTTATGCAGCCAGGCAAGAGCTACAATGTTAGATGTAAGTTGCAAAGTAATTAATGCGCATATAGGTGGTTTAAAAATAGAACCGTTTTTTTATTCTCTCGAGAATTTGACAATCTGTTCTATATTACAAAGTCTATTTATTTACATTAGAACATTCCGTGGCTCATTTTCCTTTTTTTAGGGTGCAGCTTTCACGTTTTCTGTTTCTCTTGCCGTGTAACACTAACCGTGCCCTGTTCTAGAGAGTTGCCTGGGCGCAGTAATTGGTGCCCGAGCCCGCCCAAGCCCAAAGCAAAGTCGGATGGGCAGGCCCAC
>JAAAYG020001238.1:0-32661 GCA_009936455.2 Tomocerus minor
GTTTACTTTAAAATAGTGGACGCAGAGACACCTAGTGGAGCTACTACCATATAGAATAGTTATATTTAACCGAGGTAGAGTGCAGGACGACTGATAAATAATTTTGATAAATCTCATCTTGCATGTGTACACCATGCACGCATTGTATAAAAGTGTATGTTTATAAGATCATTGCAAATCATTAATTATTTAATTTGTAGGAGGCAGAAGACAGTTTAAGACAGTGGTCTCGTTCCAAATCCCTAAAACCTACTTTTGATGACCAACTGCCTCCTTCAGCATCAGTAACCGATAAATCTTATTTGGAAGTTAAGAGACGAGATTTCGAAGTCGTTGAAGTTAAATGGAGGAAAAGTTTCGATTACCACACAAATACTACTATTAAGAAACTGATGGATTTGTTGAAGTTTCCAGAAGGTTGGTTGGTTAATTGCTGCAGTGAAAATGATACTGATGACTTGTTTCACATTAACTCTGTTCGATGCATCACTATAAAAAAGGTAAACTTGTGTTTGAATTTAATAATATATAGAATTTATTTCAGCAAGAATTTTCATGCTATATTTCCACTATCATAAACTATATTAACCTGATTTTCAGATGACGTTCGTCCTATTAAACATACTCCAAGAGAAAAAATCAATGAGCTTAATCCGAGAATTTTGCACAATTTTATGCAACAAACGTCTGCAAATATTGAAAGAGTTTATGAAACATGAAGTCGGAACTATTTTCAAAACAGTCGCCGACTTTACTAAGAGACAGTCAACCAACTTAGTAATTTTGCCGAAATAAATCTATAAATAGTAAGTGTTTGTCATTTTTCATTTATTTGTAATTTGTTCGATGACTATGTATTGTTTTGTAAAAGAAAATTAGAAAGTTATGTATAAAAATATTAAAATTGAACATTCTTTGTTCATATTTGAATTAAGCCCAGCTTAAACATTTTCTAATAAAGATCTCATGATTGATTGAGTCTACATTTACAACAAATTGTGACAAGAATATTTATAATAAAAACTTATCAATTTGTGTCAATAATACTGAAAGTGCACATAAAGTTTTTGTAACGCTAACGGTAATCAACAATTGCACATTTTTTTACCCTCACCATTTATTATAAATATTGTACACATAAAAAACAAACTAGATGGTTTCGCGTTCTTAAATTGTGGAATTAGCAAATAAGTAGCAGCTATTCATTCATAGAATAATTCCATTGGTCTCCATATTTATCTTTAAACTTCTTGTAGTTTAAAGCGTCCATTGTTTCAGCAACCCTTTTAATTGATCCCCTGTAAATAACAAATCATTACATTTATTTTATCTGTACACACGACATGAAGCAGGTCATCAAAAGATGGACATAACCAAATGAGTCTAAGTAATTATATTAAGGTATTATCCATCTAAAGGATACTTTTCGTCGCGAACAGGGTAAATCGTAGATATTTTTAAAATTCTTACCTATTAAAAACTTTTTTCTCCAGTCGATTCCTGGGGTTATTTTTCTTTGTATCAATGTCTGTCAAGTGTGGATATACTTCGGCAAAAGTTTTCTTCTTTTTACCTCGTTTTGGAGGACGCACTGTTAAATCCATTCCAGTGGCAGCCTACAATGCAATCATTCTACTTGTTAGCAATCGCTTATGTACGACTTTGTAAATAAATATAAATACTATGCATGCAACTGACTTGAATGTCTTTCAGAAACTCTGGATCTTGCCAATCTGGTGGTTTTTCGCGTTCTTCCTTCTCTTTTTGAATTGCCAATTCAGCAATGTCTTCTGGTTTAGTAGGATTTCCCATATTATCACGAGCTATGATCTTCCCGTGCAGTGGACACTAATAAGAACAAATTAATTTCTGAATTGCTTCTATTCCTATTCATTACTAATTCAACTGAGTAACAACAATAATAATATTTAAACTTCATAGATCATGAGTTTCATGAGTTGAGTTCAAATGTGCGTGTAATAATTATGATGATGCATAAAATCTCACCTTATATCTATCTCTTCTTGGACACAATTTTCCACTAAGAAGGGGCGCTCTACAGCTCCATTTAACAGGTTCGAATTTTCCGGAGAATTCTATGACTCGAGTTCGTAATGAAGCTACTCCATCTGGAGCTTCTACGGTTTCTCCTTCTCTATCAGACGGTTGCCAGAATCTGTGTCCATCCGACATACCCCTGTTTCGAAAAAATACAAATAATATGTCAGTTACAATAGTCTACAGTTTAACTTATTTTTTAATATAGTAATTCAACTTCCTGCTTACAATTCTACACTCGGGGCTTTCAAATTTTCTTCCTCCCAGTGGTATAAGTCGATATCGAAAGGCAATTTAGGAGCGACTTTAAGCAATTTCGACTTTCTTTCCTCTTTAGCATTCAAACATTTATTTAGTCCTTCTGCAGACCAATCCGAAAGCGACTTACAGGCTACGGTGGCGTCTTTTGTGTCATTTTCAGCAAAATTTCGTACTTGATTTTTTAAATTGTTAGTTTTCAATTTAGTTAATGTTGCTTGTATCGACGTGGGATCCTATATTTTAATTTCATTTAAACAGTTAGCTATTTTTTTGAATATTTATTAGTGAAGTAAGTTTAGTCAAAATGCTGACTGTTATTATAGTATCATATTCCTATCCAAATAGTAATTACTTTTAAACGCAATTACATTTGCATTATTATCAATGTCATTCCATAAACTCCATGTGTTGAGCCTTGGAGTCTCTTTGCTGCTACTGCTTGTACTTTTTTTCGTTTCGGAAGACGAGCAGGCGTTCACGGGAGGAGCAAATGCACTTTCCTCATATCCCTCCTTTTCGGGAACATCTTCAAAATCGGACTCGGATTCCGAGTCATTGTCATCACCTTTATTTTTAAACGATTAAAGTATTAAACAACTAAACGTCTAACTAATGATATTTGATACTTGTTGACATCTTCATTGGGATTTTAAATAACAACTTACTGTTTGTTTCTTCTTTCATATCCAAAACTTCTGTGTGTGGACCAATATTCAATTCTTCATAACGGCCCATCTCACTTTTTATCAGTTCCTTCAGGTCCATAACGCGGCGAAAATGTGTGGAGTCATCTGATTTTAGAAAAAAACAGCAATGGAAAATGTATTCTATCACCTCTACACAAATAAATTGCTTTGAAGTATGTGAGTATTTACAAAGAACTTCGTACCAGATTTGGAGGCTATGCTTATCCACTTTTTAACAAGGGGGAAAAATCTATTTTTCAATGTTACGTAGAGATCACGTAAATTATCCACGATTGGAGCATTGTCAGTAGTTTTTCTAATTTTTGATTCTGCGTTAAAGTTAACTGGTATTACGGTACTAGCTGCTGAAAGTCCATGTTCCCGAAGATCTACTGACGAACCTGCTTCTGAGCAATTATCTACAGTTCCATTTTCCTGGTCAGAGCCAAATAAATCTTCTGGTTTAGGCACCAGTAAACAAAAGCAGTTATTCATTTCAGTAACAACACGAGATATTTCTTCAACATTGTCGTCAATTTCGATTTTCAATGCATCCAACTTTGTAGCCAGAAGTTTGGATGTACGTTGTTTTTCGACAGCCTCCTTTTGTAATTCAGCTTCTGTCCTTTTCAATGCATCATTAAAATCTACCTAATAAATAATAAGTATTACAAGTTAAGACAAAATCAATATTTAGGACTTCGTGAAGTTGTTTCAAGTGTCAAGCTTGTATTTTGAAATAGGGAACATGCTCTTGTCATGAAATAATATCTTACTTTTAAATTTTGCTTTATAAAATTGTAACCCAGTGTAATTCTTTTGTGCTCCCTTCCAAACGAAGTGTACCACCTTTGGATTGCTTGTAATACTCTTTGCTTTAATTTCTTAGAAGCATCTAATGGAGGGGGCAATAGTTTGGCAGGGTTGCTTTCAACAGTTAACTCCAAGAAGTGATGAAAATCGTCTAAAAGAAGTTCTCGAAAACATTCTGATTTCCTGTCACATTATTAAAAAATTCCAAATTCCATCATACATTTAACAACGAAAAGGGTGCATTACAAAAGCAATTTTTTAGGAATTTATATTCATAGTCATGTATTAATATAAAATCTGACAACATATTCAGATGTACCTGAATAACTCGTCTATCACTAAAAATGCCCCCAGTCGAATCTCTGAATGTTTCCTTTCCAACTGTTGAATTAGTTTTTCCAGGCAAAACTTTATATAATCTTCCGATTGTCTGTCATACAAAAGGGATAAATTAAAATCAATTAATAATTTTCTAATTAGTAATGAATGGGACATTAATTTTAAAAATCTACCCCGCATAGCCGACAAGTTCTTTATAAATTTTGCTGTCAAGTTCATCTTTTCCCAATGTTGACAACTTTTCCACTAAATTTCCAATGGCATAGCAGGACTTAACGTCCAACATGGTGTATTCAGGGTTAAGGTACAAAATAAGATCTTAGACTATGGTTCTTTGCGATCCATTCAGCTCCCAATCAACTAGCATTTGCTTACTCCGCTGCAGTTGCCAGTACTCGTACTCGACAGTTGCATACTCCAAATTCCAATCTATTTTAAATCAAAATATACCCCAATAAATAATAATAAAAAGATAGTAATATAACATGTAATCAAGAGGTGTATTAAAGAGAAAACAGCGTTAACTTTACCCAGCAATCTAGTGCTGTCAGCCGTATCATTCATGTACCAAAAACTCCAGCCGAAAAATATTTTTCAGTGTTTTCAAACTCCGAATCTGTGGATCCTTGAGTGTGGGGATAACAACTCAAAAACGTCAAAATGTAAATAATGACTTTGCCGGGGTGTATGGTAATCAGGTGTTCTCTTTACTCTGTTATTGGTAGTGCTATCAATTTTCTAGCGCGAAAAAAGCCCTCCTTTCTTACTCCGATTTTCTAGACAACAAGCACACAGACACTTCTGTCTGTAGAGAACGAAACTGGTTGAGAGAGCTGAAGTGTGTTTGTTGTTGTCGTGTCGGAAAGACTGGAACTTGGATTTCGGAACTCGTGTCAAGTCAAATCAAAACTCCACAGGGGTGTAGCTGTGTCAAGAACAGATAGTTCAAATTGACACGAACGTGCGTGACTAAGCGAAGGATTTGTGTAGTTTCAAATTTTCGGCCACTCTTCAGACTCTCTCCCCACTGGCTCCATATTCCATAGCCTTTCTTGTCATATAAGTCAAGTATGTAACCAAATTTTATTAGAAATGTTTCAATTTTGGTTTATTTGAGTTATTATTTAAAGTAGTCATTACAAGTGTAGAAATAAAATCTATAGTTTGTATGGTTGTTAATTATTCATGCATATGTTATGACATTCCTGTTTCTGTTTTCTAAAAAATCCCATTATTTTCTGAAATGAATGATTAAATACCTTTTATTCAATATTAATATGTAATATATAGTTTAGGGATTAAGTTTAGGCTACGCAACCCGCACTGCAATTTACATTTTATAACATTTGTGTTTATGAATCCTTTAAGAAATTGTCGTACCACGGAGGGATCTTCAGCTTTCAGAAATCCAAAATGAGATGTATCATTCCCCAGATAACATGGAATAGTCGCGAACCGGTCTTGTCCATTGATTTTGATCCATCATGTAAATACGAAGATGGTTTTTATCGACTTGCTAGTGGAGGAGCTGATAAGCAACTTTTGGTAATAGAAATATTACACACTTTTAATTGATTTTGTCAGCATTAAAGCCTTGAATAAGAAATGTTATGTCACTAATAATATTTCTACAGATTTGGCATATTCGGGACGCGGACACTCTGAAACCTAATTTACTTTGTGTTGCTGAGCTAAAGAGGCATTTAAAAACAGTTAACGTTGTTCGTTTTAGTCCAGATGGAAATTATATTGCCTCTGGAGACGATGGTAAGTTAATGCATTTGATTATTTTCTTTTTATTTCATGTCTAAAGTAAAATGCTATAGGTAAATGTATTCTTTGAGGCCAATGCCAATAATAATAATCAACCTGACTATGCTCAACGCGATAATTTCCCTTTCCAGATGCTTTTGTATTTATTTGGAAAAATGAGACTAAATCAGATAAGGAGGAGACGTGGCTTGTTGAAAAGACTTTAAGACGCCATTTGGAGGATGTGTCTGATTTGTGTTGGTCCCCTGACGGAGCATTCCTGGTTTCCGGATCTGTTGACAATTCGGCTGTGTTGTGGGACGTGAAGAAGGTTTGGGCTTTTGTTTTACTAATATTGGATGTTATATTTAATTGTACAGTACATATACCCAAAATATTGGTGTCGCCGTCGCATTTGTTTGTTCCCCCTGCTGCTCCTTTATTATATCCGTTTTTTGTAATTTAGGGAACTGCACTTCAAAATTGGTCCGATCATGTTGGCTTCGTCAATGGAGTTAGCTACGATCCATTCCATGAATATGTTGTTACAATGTGTATTGACAGGTAAAGAAAATTAATTGTCAGAAGTAATTTTTTGTTGCCTTAAATGAAATAATATGCACGAATGGAAATGTTTACAGAACGCTGCGATTTTTTAATCCGAAGAGTGGAAAGCTGATTCATAAACTGAATAAATTTTCTCCTCCTTGGTTGGATGAATCGGCGGCGAAGAATAATATTTTGGATGAATCGGCTGTCAAGACTAGTATTTTAGATGAATCAGCAGTAAAGAATATTTTGGATGAATCGACAACAAAGAATATTTTGGATGAATCGACAACAAAGAATACTTTGGATGAATCGGCAACAAATAATACTTTGGATGAATCGTCAACAAAGAATATTTTGGATGAATCGGCAACAAAGAATATTTTGGATGAATCGGCCGCAGAAAACAAAGTTTTGAATGAGGCAGCACCCAAGGTTATGGCGAACGAAAAAACAACTACCAAAGAAATTGTAGTCGATGAACCAATGGATGTTACTGTTGAATGCGGTAAAGAAAATGAAATCATTAATCCGGATGAGCCAGTTTCAGAAAACGTAAAGAAATTTCACGGGAACACACCTCTGAATCGTATGTTTTGTGATGCCGACGATACATTTTGTCGTAGAATGACATTTTCCCCAAAAGGTGAACTTTTAATGGTTCCTGGTGGTCTTTTACCTCCTCGCAACAGTAAGGAAAGTTTGGCCCCTACGGCTGCTGTAATTAATGACGGTACACTAGCTTCATCACCTGGGGATGGAAAATTGAAAACAAAAAACAAAATGAAAAAGTTTGGAGAAAAACCTGCAACGAACAACAATGCTATATTGATATTTTGCCGTAACTCGATGTTAACGCCATGTGCTGTTATACCCACGGGAACTTCCCTATCAACTGTAATTAGGTTTTCACCGATGTATTACGAACGGAGCAGATCGAAATTTACTTACGGTAAGATAATGGTAACATCCATTTCAAAACTTTTCTTCTACGAATTCACTCCTACCTTTAAGATCCGTTTACAACAAATAAATAAACTGTCCAAGGGCCAGCCAAAAACTACATTCAACAGTATATGGATATTTAATTTCAGATTCCAATTTTGCCAACCCCACCGCAAAAGTAGAAAGGATGACAGCTTGCGTAGGCCGAATTAAACCACCAACAAAAAATAAAAGAATGCTGATGGAGACGCCTTATCGGCTAGTATATGCCGTAGCCACTCATGATTCCAGTGAGTCTTCTTATTTTCAAAATTAATAAAAAAAATAATAATATCTGAACAAGCAGCATAGCACTTAGGGAATCTGTTTTTATTTTGTTGATAATTTAAAAATGGTATAAATATATGTAAATATAAATAGTATAATACAATTAGTGTAAAATATGTGTAAATAGTGTTATTATATGATTAAATTGCTTGTAATCATTTGCAGTTATAATTGGAGATACTGCGTCACCGGAACCGTTAGTGAACATTAAGAATATACACTGTACTCGAATAACCGATGTTAGCTGGTCGGCAGATGGTCGAGTCTGTGTTTCTTCATCTACGGATGGATACTGTTCCATCATCACATTTGAAAAGGACGAGTTAGGGATCGAGTTTCCATTGGTACAAGTTTCTTCAGGAGTTTCAGATTGTTTCCCTGTTTCTCCTCCCAAAAAATTAAAACCGAAAACTAAAAAGAAAAAAGAGCCGAAGCAAAAACCAATGGCTGCCACAAGCCCTATTTCTAAAGTTGCAGAGAAGGCTAAAGTAGAAATTAGCATTGCTGTTGAAGAAAATGCGGAGGGAGGCGACGTTGCCCAAAGCCAGAGTCCAAAATCGACAGTTAAACCAGTTCAGAAAAATACTTTGTTAAAATGGGTAATTAAGAAACCGAAATCGGAAGAAGAATCTAACGGAGCGGTAGATGAAAAGGCAAAATTTTCCGGTGAAGCGCCTGTCTCCGAGAATCGAAAGCCGGTAACGGAACCTGAATTAATTTGTCTGGACAGCAACAGCTGTGAAGCCACTCCTATGGATGTAGAATTCGACTCTATAAAATCCGGGAAGGAAACTGGGAGGAAAATCACATCGTTCTTTAAAAATCATGCAAATAGGTCAGAAATCAATCATCGGGAACTTCTTAAGTTGCAAACAGCTCCGCTTAAAAATACGGAGCTATTGGAGGCATCCATTTCTGAAAATATCCACGGAGGAATTCCAATGGAAGTTGAACCAGTGGGAAAAAGCTCTAAAAATCTAAATCCAAAGCCAGTAATTGAAAAAGTTAAGAAAAGCGAAGCGACAAGTTCAGAATCTCAAGTGAAATCCGGTGCCAATCCTTCGACTAATCTTCCTAGTACTAACAAAACCTCTCCTGTATCGTCTTCCACACCAAAACCACCGCGTAGAATCCAATTAATTACTCTTACTGCTGCCGCTCCTAAGAAGGCGAAAGGAAACCTTGACTAATGTACATCTTCATCGTTATTTAGAGTAGAAATAAATTAAATATTAATCGTAGGCATTAGAAATTCGCTACATAATATGATAAATTTACAAAAAAATAGGTGTGACAAGGTTGATCTTTTATAGTCTAATCGTTCAAATTTTCTGTTTTGTAAAGTATTAACATTCAGCCAATTTTCTTATTGACCAAGTGTTTACATATGGCAATAAATGTTTTGGGTACCTGTACAATATGATAACAAAAACTATCATGTCCACAATTACTTTTCATTCATTTTTATAATACATACAGTCATACATACAAATACAACTATGTATTATAATCAGAGCAAGATCTTTGCACATTGTCGGGGCATGTGCAACTTCTGAATCCTCACAAAAGTAGTTGTTATATCGTTAGATAATTTAGATAGTAAATGGGTAATGCATTATGTAGATGTTTTTATTTGTATGAGTTGTGCAATATAGTTCATGGTTGGGGGTAGTTATGTTGACTTATGTGCGTGTACCTGTACCTACTATTTCTCTTCACTATTATTGTTTAAGTTCCAGACAGATTTGCACCAGTTCCAGATCATTGTGATAGAATGAGTGGGAGATGATATAAAATGTTTCTAGTAGCTTTACCGTAGCATTGTGAGTGTGAGGGACACACATTTTCACTAGCACACGCAATGAATATTTAACATTCAAGAAGAGACTCATTTCTATTCATTGATATCAACATTGGCCTTAGGGCATGAGGGCAACTTTTTCTACATGAGTTACAAAATAGCAGCTACATATGCACATGTATATAGAAAGGATGAAGATATAAAGTAGTGTGTAATAAGTGTATAATTACTGCATAACCTTAAAAATTCTTCGTATGAACAGATATAAGGCAATTTTATCGTTAGTATAATATTCATTTTGCACTTTTAATTGAATTTCAACCATACACAGGCTAACAAGCAGTAAATAGTGCAGCAGACAAACATTCCCAACTTTCATTGCATATAAAGTCTGTGTGTGATTCGTGTGAGTGAAGATAAACAGAACAGAATATACAACCCTTTTACTTTGCATACTCGCTTATTAAGTAACTAAAACTAAAGGTAGTAATATAGTAATAACAGATATATAGTTCAGATAGAGATAGACATGTGTGATAGGAACTTGCAATATTATGAGATTCAGAACTTGAGGAATAGTGATATCATAGTGTTAACTTATGTAACAAAATAAGATCACAGTAGGTGTACGTGCATGCTCTTCAATTGCAATTTCAATTCTGCTTATTATAAGCGTCAAGGTTGACTCGAGTTTCGAGTGCTGGAAGTTTGGCTGTCCAACTTTCCGGTAAGTCAATGCAGTGAGAAAATTCGCAAGAATTATTATTTGTTTCAAGAATAATGCATTTATTATCATATAAATATTTAGTTCATGGCAAATTCACATCAATGTAGTATTTGTCCTGATATTAATGTGTACACGAGACCGTAATTATCTAATTTTATGACAATTTTGAATAGGTAGCTTCACTAGTTCAAAATCAAAGGAGATCCAACGTTGTGGTTTAGCCGTGGTTGATGTATAAGCACCGACATTCAACAGGTGAATTGTGATTGTGAGTGTACAAGATATATGGACAGGTATTTTAAATTTTATTTATATATATTTAGATTTTATATGAAATTTTTTTTTTCCATTTTGAATTCACGTTTAATTGTGTATTTCATTTTTCATAGATGACTTAGCAGTTACATGTATACATAAATCAAAATGAAATTACATAAACTGTCTCTAACAAACCCTGCATATCTAAGTGGGGCTGTGCTACTTCTCAGTCTAATTCTTACGGAATGTAACGGTGCGAACATACTGTTCTTCTTTGGAGTCGCCACATACAGTCACAGAATAAGTGTGTGGCCATTGGTTGAAAAATTAGCAGAAAATGGTCACACTATCACATTTATGACATCTCAGCCTTCAAAAACTCCGATAAAAAATCCAGCGATAAAAGATTTTGCACCGAAAGCAGCTGGCGATTACATGGCTTCCATATTAGGTGGAGCGGATCATGTAAAAAATCGGGAAACAGGGCAACATACCATTCTCTGGGACATTGTTCCTATTCTCGGGATGGGCATCTGTGATGTTCTTCTAAAAGATTCTGATACAATTAGCTTGTTAAAAAATTCCAAATTCGACTTGGTTGTGATTGACTCTTTATACAATGATTGTGGAATAGGTAAATCTTTTATAAGCTCAATAATCCTAATTTTTCATTGATAATTTGAAATACTTCTTTTTAAAATTCTGGAATAGGTTTCGCCCAGTTGTTCGGTGCTAAACACATGGTTTTCGGAACAACGTCACTGTACATGTGGCATGCCGACTCGTATGGATTTTTTGCGGAGACTTCTTGGATTCCTGATATGCAATATCATCCTTCTCTGCCCATGACATTCCTTCAGAGGCTTTCAACAACTCTTCGTGCAGCTCGCTGGCATTTATATAGAGAATGGTATATGCTCCCATATATTGAAAATCTGTTTAAAAAAGCATTCCCTGATTCAAATATGCCGTCACTGAGGGACGCAGAACGAAATACTAGTTTGGTGCTCATGAATACACACTACAGTGAAGAATTTGCCCGGTCTGTACCACCACTAGTGGTTTCTGTCGGGGGAATGCACATTACTGAACCTAAAAACCCTCTTCCGCAGGTAAGTTTTCGTAGTGATATTGTTTTTCATATCATCTTAAGATTTTGATACCATTCATCAATATTCTGCCTTTTTTTCTTACACAGAAAATGCTGAAATTTATCGAAGAGAGTAAAGAAAATGGATTCATGTACGTAAGTTTTGGGTCTGCGGTTAGCATTTCAAAAATGGAACAAGAGAAAATGCTAATGTTTGTGAACGCATTTAAAAATTCCAATGTTCGATTCATTTGGAAATTGGATGGAGTCATTCCCAAAGATTTACCAAACAATATTTTGGCTGATTCGTGGATGCCACAACAGGAGATACTTGGTAATAAATACATACATAGGTACCTAATATTTGATTTGAAGGTCAACTTCCAATGACGTTTGTTGACTTATAATTTTTGCGTAGCCCATCCAAAAATTAAAGGCTTTATTACACATGGAGGAGTGCTGGGAATACAAGAAGGTATTATTCCCACCACTATTATGATACACTACTTTTTAATTAACTTTTAATTACAAGTGGAAACTTCTTAAATATATATAAAGTTATTTTATATTTTACATGTGTGTTTTTAACATTTTAGCTATTTATTTTGGGGTACCTATGATTCTGTTCCCATTCTTTGCTGAACAAGACTATAACTCTGAGCGAGTCCATAGACTTGGCCATGGAATTCAATTAGAAATAACAACTCTTTCACAACATAAGTTAGAGACAGCAATCGATAATTTGCTAACAGACCCAAGGTTTAAAAACAGTAATTATATGAAATACAAAGAAAATGTATGAGCAATGGAAAAATGTTTAAACGTTGGCCCGACTTAATTTCTTTGTTTTGCAGTTACCAAAATAAAGTACAGCAAGTTTCCAAAGTTTTTAAAGATCGTCCGATGAAACCCTTAGACCTTGCAGTTTGGTGGACCGAGTATGTTATTAGACATGAAGATAACTCTCCATTACGACCTCTTGGTATTCATCAGACTTGGTATGAGCGTCGCCTTCTGGATGTGTGGGCCTTTATGTTTGTATTTATGCTAATCATCGGATTTTCATTCGGATATTTTATATTATCAATCGTAAGAAAATTACTTGCTGCATTTCAGTCTGAAACACTAAATACTAAAAGTGATTCACAGACAGCACCTGCCAAGAAAGTAAAGAAAACATAATAAAAATAAAAATAATATTTGAATATTAAAACTATATCTTTACATATATACAATGCTCTGACTAATTTTGCATGAACTATGACTTTTTTAACACCAACATTTTACAATATGAAGATAATGACAATGACATATAATATGTTTGTAACAATGTACATACGCGATAGGTAAGAAAGTTTACCATGCTGTTAAGGAGGGGTTGTACTTTTCAAAATCCTGATTTATGCAAAACGCCTTAGAGTAGAGCAATAAGATGCATAATTTTGAAATCGCCCCAAATTTTTCGAGGGAACCATGAACCAACATTCTCAAAAATTCAACTGCGTATTAGAAATATTTGGGATTTTTTGGAGTGTGGGTAATGCATTGGAAAAATGTATTTCGAATTTTCCGGGACACTTAGAAGAAGATAATTGTATTGTGACCCTAAGCTCATGGCGCCCTCCAGTTTTTTCTCTATTTATTTTTGATATTTTTTGCAATTCTACGTTTTCTAAAAATATCGGAATAAGGATTTTGCAGCTAAAAAGCCTGCGACGACAGTCCTCGCCCCTTGGTAAGCTTATGGAATCACACATTCTGTCGGTGCGTCTGTCCGTCTGTTAACACGGTTGTAACTCCCGAACGCATTGACGGAAGTTAACCAAACAATGCATAAACATACATAAACATATAAACATAGCACAAGCACATGTGACATACCCTATTCAAAATTGGCAGAATAGCTTCACGGGTTTCTGAGATAACGCGCGCTTATTTATTTTTCACTTTAATAGTCATAGACTAAAAAGTACATTAAAATTGCTATTGCGTTTCATGTATTGTTGTTTCAAAAAATCGTTATTCTGATAGTTTAAGAACATTAGCACTGCTCCTACTTTACATTGGATTGGATAGTAAGACCATTTATTATGGAAATTTTACTACTTATATGGTTCAATAAGTTCATGTAGCATAAAAAGAAAAAAAGCGCTTCTACTATTCAAACACCATATCCATTCTTAGCTATACTTTTTGGTATAAAGTAGTGAATACTGCGTCTATCAAATGTTTAATAAATTGGGTTGCGTATATTGTTCAGTGCTTCCACAAAATGTTAATTATTTGGACACTTTAAACTATTTAATGCTGCTTCCATCTTTCCGACAGTTATTAATCTAATTTGAGTTGATTTTTCTTTTAGCTTGCAAATGTGGCTTGAATTTTGATCTGGAAAGCTTTAATAAACTCTTTCTCTAAACCGTTGTACTGGCTGGTGTTTACCAGCCAGTATAGAGGCTGTCCACTCCTGGGCGTCACATAAAAGTCTCTATTCAATTCAAGCGAAGTTTTAATCTAATTGTCTTCTTGTCCTTATTTCTGTAAATGTTTCCCCAAAGTTGTGTACAGGCTACACTCTACTGGGGCGAGCTTTCTGTTACCGTTTGCCTTTAATTTTCAATATATCAGTATCATCTCGCATAAATACAAATACAAGTCTCAGAATACTTGTAGGCAATCCTAAATCATAACTGAACCGGATATATCGTCATAAATGCGTATGAAAATTAGTTTGAGTGTTTTCTCTGTAACAATAATAGTAACAGTCAGGAAGACCTTTATTTACTGTCTGCTCAATAGGAATTCAATTCCATATAAGTCAAACACGGAAAACAATTAAAAATTTTCTGTGAAAAGCCTCTAAAACTTCATTCTGATGCAGAAGAAAATGATGAAACCAGCCGCGTACACCACAATTTGGTAGCTCATTTTTTTGTTTTTGTGAGTGAAGCAGAATTATTGTGAGCATAGACTTCCCAAACAGCCCCCAGTAATTCCAAAGTATGCATAGGGTGCTATAGGATATCCTCCATTGTCTTGTCATTGCAGCATGTTTATCATTCTTCTTGGTCAGAAAGCTCCACAAACTGAAGACAACCCCAGTCGAAATCAAAGTCGATCCAATAAATTCATAAGTATCAGATTCAGATTACTTTTAAAACGCAATTCTAAAGTGGTAAATTCATTTCAGACAATGACATTTTTATTAAATGGTACATCCTATGATGATGAGTAAACAGTGTATATGCACACCAACTCAGATTCATTACGCTATGCTATACCACGAATCACAAGTCACAAGATGATATTTTTCATAATACCTACTTACATCATGCATTTTGTTGTTCAAGATAAGCAGTATATATAATGTGATATCAGGATATCACGCATAAACAGAGATAACTTTAACCGACGAAATGTCGAATGCTATACCAAATTGAATGGATTTCCATAGCATGAAGGGACTTGAAATTTGAAACACCATTTCATAAGCTTTCCTTTGAGATTTGGAAGTCGGAAAGCTTACGGCTTTACTATATAACGGTCTAAACTCCTATACAGATTTAACTTGATATGCACAACTCACTGTGCTACATAGAGTACCTACTCTATTTACAGTGAAGATTGTCAGGTCAGAACAGATCTACGAACATTAGCCCCAATAGGCACAAAATAATTTTAGTTATGCTAAATACATTTTTAGTGCATTCTTTCATCTGAGTAAATAGTGCAACAGGCAAATGTTCCCAACTTTCATTGCATATAAAGTCTGTGAGGGAAGATAAGCAGAACAGAATACATTCAAACTAAACGTTTTGTTGAGATAGACATGTGTGATATAAACTTGTAATATTGTTATGAGAATCGCAACTTAAAGGATAGGGATATCATGATAATTGTGTAACAATAATATCTCTACAACATAGGTGTACGTACACGTGCATTCGTGGATGTTTTTCAATTGTAATTTCAATTCTGCATGTATAAGAGTCAAGGTTGGCTGTCGAGTTTCGAGTACTGGGTTTGACTGCCCAACTTTCCAGCAAGTCAATCCGATAAATAGTGAGTTCAGGGTAAAATTCTCGTTTATTACAGTTTTGTCCTGTGATGTTTTACTTAAATGAGTAAAATAAATATATATAACTTTGAGACACTTTCGAATAGGCAGCTTCACTTTCAATTTGTTCAAAGAGGATCTAACGGTGCAGGTGATGAGTAGTGTGGGTGAATAAGCACGCGGTATTTAACAGGTGAATTGTGATTGTGAGTGAGCGTACTCGATAGTATTATATGAACAGGTATAATTTTAAATTATATACACTTAGATTTTATTTGCAAAAAAATATTTTTCCATTTTGAAATTGCACATGTAACTGGGAAAAGTGACAATTAAATGTTTTTGATTTTTAACAGCTGACCTTAGCAGTCACATGAATCAAAATGAAATTGCATGGACTGTCTCTAGCAAATCCTGCACATCTAAGTGGGGCTGTGCTACTTCTCTGCCTAATTCTTACAGAATGTAACAGTGCGAACATACTGTTCTTCGCGGTAATCGGCACATACAGTCACAGAATAAGTGTGTGGCCTTTGGTTGAAAAATTGGCAGAAAATGGGCACACTATCACATTTATGGCAAATCAGCCTTCGAAAAATCAGATAAAAAATCCAGCAATAACAGATTTCGCACCGAAAGCAGCTAGCGCTTACATGGCTTCCATATTAGGTGGAGCTGATCATGTAAAAAATCGTGAAATAGGGCAGCATACCATGCTCTGGGATTTTATTCCTATTCTAGGGATGGGAATCTGTGACGTCCTTCTCAAAGATCCTGAGACAATTAGTTGGATAAAAAATTCCAAATTCGACTTGGTTGTGGTTGACTCTTTGTACAATGATTGTGGAATAGGTAAATCTTTTATTAGCTTTTTTAAGGTTCATAAGTTTTCATTCGTTTAATTTTAAATGACATTTGAAACACTTTTTTGAAATTCTGGAATAGGTTTCGCCCAATTGTTCGGTGCTAAATACATGATTTTCGGAACATCGTCACTTTACATGTGGCATGCAGACTCGTATGGATTTTTTCCAGAGACTTCTTGGATTCCTGATATGCAATATCATCCTTCTCTGCCCATGACATTCCTTCAGAGACTTTCAACAACTCTTCGTGCAGCTCGCTGGCATTTGTATAGGGAATGGTTTATGTTCCCATACATTGAAAAACTGTTTAAAAATGCATTCCCTGATTCAAATATGCCGTCACTGAGGGACGCAGAACGAAATGTGAGTTTGGTGCTCATGAATACGCACTACAGTGAAGAATTTGCTCGGTCTTTACCACCACTAGTGGTTTCTGTCGGGGGAATGCACATTGTTGAATCTAAAAACCCTCTTCCACAGGTAAGGTTTCATATAGTGATACCATAAGATTTTGGTACTATTTTGTACTCACTCCGTCTATTTTCTTTTTCTTACACAGAAAATACTGAAATTCATCGAAGAGAGTAAAGAAAATGGATTTATGTATGTTAGTTTTGGGTCGGCGGTTAGCGTTTCAAAAATAGAACAAGAGAAAATGCAAATGTTTGTTAATGCATTTAAAAATTCCAAAGTACGATTCATTTGGAAATTGGATGGAGTCATTCCCAAAGATTTGCCAAACAATATTTTGGTTGATACTTGGATGCCACAACAGGAGATACTGGGTAATAAATACATACATACCGAATATGATTTGAAGGTCAATTTCCATTGATGTTTGTTAATTTGTGATTTTTGTGCAGCACATCCAAAAATCAAAGGGTTTATTACACACGGAGGAGTTCTGGGAATACAAGAAGGTAATTTTATATCCACCGTCCAGCTAAATCTTATGATATTGTTTTTAATTAAATTTTAATAAGTGGAAACTTCTTAATTTTGATATGTGCGTGTGTTTTAAATATTATAGCTATATATTTTGGGGTGCCTATGATTCTATTCCCATTCTTCGCTGAACAAGACTACAACTCTGAGCGAGTCCATAGACTTGGCCATGGAATTCAATTAGAAATAACAACTCTTTCCCAACATAAATTAGAGACAGCAATCGATAGTTTGCTAACAGACCCAAGGTTTAAAAATTAATTATTATTATATACTTAGAATATGTACTTAGAATATGTATTGCTACTGGAGAAATGCTTAAACGTTGACCGACTTCATTTTTTTGTTTTGCAGTTACCGAAAGAATGTGCAGCAAGTTTCCAAAGTTTTTAAAGATCGTCCGATGAAACCCGTAGACCTTGCAATTTGGTGGACAGAGTATATTCTTAGACATGAAGATAATTCTCCATTACGACCTCTTGGTATTCATCAGACTTGGTATGAGCGTCGTCTTCTGGATGTGTGGGCGTTTATGTTTGCATTTATACTAATCATTGGACTTTCATTAGGATATTTTATATTGTTAGTCGTAAGAAAATTAGTTGCTAAAAAATTGAATACTAAAAGTGATTCACAGACTGCTCCTGCCAAGAAAGCTACGAAAACGGAATAAAAATTCAAAACACTAATAAACAGAATATTTAAAAACTACCTATACATATATACAAGGCACTGACTAATTTTGCATGAACTATAACTTTTAAAAAAACACGAATATTTTATAGTATGAAGATAATAATAATGAGAGAAATAGGTTCCTAACGATGTACGTACGATAGGTATAGGATTGTAAGTTTATTTCCGCATTAAAATGATTAATTATTATTTTATTATACAATTAAGCGTTCAATAGAAATGTGCATTTAAATATTGCATTTGGTCCCATTTTTAATATCAATTCATCACCTAGCATAAATACAAGTCGCAGAATACTTGTAGCCAATCCTAAATCATAACTGAACCGGGTATACCATCATAAATGCATATAAAAATTAATTTGAGTATTTTCTCTGTAAAAGTAATAATAACAGTCAGATCTTAATGCAAGCTGCTCAATAGGAATTAAATTCCCTATAGGTCAAAAACGGAAAACAATTAAAAAAGTTTCTGTAAAAAGTCTCTAACTTCATTCTGATGCAGGAAAAAAATAACGACACCAGCTATGTGCATGAGAACAAAAAACCAATACACAATTTGATAGCTCGCTTTTTTGGTTTTGTGATTGAAGCATAATTGTGCGCACACACTTCCCAAACAGCCCCCCAGTAATTCCAAAGTATGTAGCTTGCACTCGGATGTTCTCCATTGTCTTGTCTCTGCAGCATGTTTGTCTTTCTTCATGGCCAGAAAGCTCCACAAACTGAAGACAACCGTAAAGGCAGCATAAACGATAACGCAAATTAAAATCGGATCCATTATCACTTCCCCTTTCACTTCTGTAACTAAAAAAGCATAAAAACATATGTAAACAAGAAGTTCGTTTGAAAATTATTATTATGCCTCATTGATCCTTTGATCCCTATAATATATAATCAATAATTAAGTACACAAAAGCAAATCGTAACTGAAAGAAAGAATCACTTGTTGCGCTCATACAAAGGATGATTCACCTTTTTAGTGACTTTTCGTAAGCTGGATTTGTAATGCAGGACCTTGTCAAGATATCGTCAGATTTTAGTTGGGATGAAGATACAGTTTGCCGACGAATCTAGCCCTTTTTACGTTCTGAAAATAAAAAACAATTACAATTGTAGAATTATCCGAGTAAATTCTGTTAATTAGCTGTGGTATTGTGGGAAACTTGTTGCTTCCCTGCTGTATGCTTAGTTATTTTAATACCTATCTGTGTATAAGCTCCAAAACCACTGAACTACATGCAACAGAACTTCCAATGACGATACAATGACAATAACTGCTTATTTACATATCTTATCTAGACAAAATAGTGACACAAACTGGGCTTACTTACACATAATATGCACACAATGCACAGGACAGGACACTTGCTTCGACTCGACCTCCTTGTTTGAGTTTGATTGAACTACAGGAAAACAACTCAGAAAACATAATAATATTCGAGTCTTCGCTACTAAACTGTTCAGCTGTCTTGCAGTCTTGTTTCTATTTGTTACATTATTCAGGTTAGTCATGGTGTATAGCTACCGGGTCATGGTTATATGCATTTGAACATCCCAAGTTTTAGTTACATAATTATTATGCATGCAAAGCATCGCCGAAGATAGAAAATCTTGTGCTGTAGCATCCTATAAGTGATATATAAATGCACCCTAAAATATCAACTGCACAATTTATAAGAATTTCACTATTTTCATTGACTGTTGAAATACAATTAGCGATCTATAACATTTCTTTTTAGGAGAACTGAAACAAAGGTGTACACAAATTGTTATATAAGCATATTATTATTATTAATATTACGTTACGTTACTCCACATTGCATGTAAATGGAGCTTTTATTTAGTCTCAAATGCTCATCTTACTTTGCAGAGAATCTCCTATAATTACCCTCCAATCGAAATCTAAGTCGATCAAACGAATCTATAATAAGTATCGAATTCAGATTGAGACAGATTGCTTGTAAAACCTAATTGTCAAGTCGTAGATGCTACACGTGAACAAGGACCCTCTTGCAGTACACAGTGTATCGATAACCAAATAAAAAGTAATCTTTTATATCAGACAATGACATTGAATTTATTAAATGTTCTATCACATGTGAGGATGAGTAAACAATGCATGTATACCATATCACAGTATTACGTTGTAGCAAAGTCACAAGGCACAACGCACAAGATGATGTTTTTCATTGTACTAATGTCATGCCATATTGATAGAGATAAATTTAACCGACGAAATCTCGAATGCTACCAAATTGAATGGGAGTATAAAAAGAATTTCCACAGCATGAATGAATGTAGCTTGATTGAAGCATCATTTGAAAAGCGTTGAGATTTAGAAGTCGGAAAGCTTACGATTTTACTAACGGTCTAAACTGCTATACAGATTTAATTTAATAATTACAGAAAACTGTGTTACATAGAGCACTTAGTGAAGATTTTCAAAACAGATCCAGGAACATCAGCACAAATGAGGATCAAAATAATTTTAGTTGTGCTAAATGCATTTTTAATGCATTCATTCATCTGCACAAATACACATGTAAACTGCGAGAAGATTTTGGTGGTGTCCTTTTTTTCCAGCCAAAGCCACAAAAATGTTTTTGAACCTTTGATTTCAGAACTGGCAAATCGTGGTCATAATCTCACGATCATATCTCCTGTGAAGTCATCTAAATTGCATCCTAATATTCGAGAAATTGTTGGGATGACCATGAGGGAATTGGTGAATATAACAGCAGTGAATTTGTTCGACCTTCGCGAGAGAAATGAATTCTTCAATCCTATGAATGTAGGATTCATTTATAATGTGACCTGCCGAAGTTATTACGAAATGCCCGAAGTGCAGGAAATCCAGAAGGAAAAATTTGATTTGATTATTGGAAACTCATTCATGAATGAATGTACTTACGGGTTTATCCATAAAATGAATACTACTTTCATGTTTGTACACCCACAAGCTCCTGCTCCATGGACATCGACAATCACAGGAGCTCCGACAATCCCCTCATTCATACCGTTGCCCTATTTTGGGTTTACTCATGAAATGGATTTCAGCGAACGCTTTTACAATTTCATGATGCAAGCCTCTTTCATATTTTTGAATGAATTTCAGCTGTTACCAATTGTCGAAACAATTTACAGAGACTATGTTGGACAGAATTTTCCTTCAGTTCATGAAATTGAAAGTAAAACAAGTTTAATGCTTATCAACAGTCATTTCGGTTTAACATACCCTCGTCCATTGATGCCGGATATGATCGAAATCGGAGGGATGCATTGTCGACCAGGACAGCCTCTTCCGAAGGTACCTACCCATCATTTCTATAATTGTTACTAAAGTTATTGCTATCACCGACTTTTTCCTTTACAATTTTTCTTTCCTTTTTTCATTCAGAACATTGAAGATTTTATAAATGAATCTGGGCCTGAAGGATTTATTTATTTTAGTATGGGCTCGACTATTCCAGCTCACACAATGCAGGAAAAATATCGGAAAGTATTTGTAAATGCATTTTCGAAGCTGAAAATTAAAGTTATTTGGAAATGGGAGACTGGGGAAATGCCAGATACACCCCCAAATGTTATGCTCAGCAAATGGTTGCCCCAACAGGATATATTGGCACATCCAAAATTGAGATTGTTCATTATGCAAGGTGGAATGTTGAGTACTCAAGAGGCAGTCTGGCATGGTGTCCCACTTTTAGGCATCCCTATTTTTTCAGACCAAGATTGGAATATGAAACAATCGGAAACCAATGGATTTGCACTAACTCTGGAATTCAGAGGACTTACAGACGACAAAGTTCTGGATGGCATCAATAGAATTTTAACCAATCCCAAGTGAGTTCATCTTTCTAATGAAATTAAAACTATTAATATGTAAAAACAAACACTTTAAATATTTTCTCAAATTAATTCCTACGTATAATACTTTGAGATTCAATAATTAGTAACTTCTACTAAAATATTTATGTGGCCAATTTTATTGTTTTCAAAATTAGATTCGCCGAAAAGGCTAAGTCTCTTTCGACTGTCTTCAGAGACAGACCACAAAAACCCCTGGACACTGCCGTTTACTGGACTGAATACGTTATTCGACATAAAGGAGCTCATCATCTGCGCTCCCCTGCAAGAAAACTTAATTTTTTTCAGTACCATTCCCTTGATGTTCTTTTTCTAGCCTTTACAATACTTTTCGTTGCTTTTTACATTTTTTATCGAATAGGGAAAATTTTATTGAATCTGATTTTGGATAACCCTAAGGAATTGAAGGGGAAGTCATCAAAAAAGAACCAGTAATAAATAGCACCATCAGCAACTCAAATCATGAAGAAGAGTGCATCTCTTTCCAAATTCATTTCATTTTAATCAGTTATCATACATTGCACTCTGGTATACTTTGACTGATTACATTTTCCATGTTGAAGACTTACAGGCAACTTACAGGCAACTGACAACCGACACATAAATTGAAAAATATGACAATACAAACAGGTTTTTAACAATTTACAGACAACAAATAGACTATTCCTAAATCAGCAGAACTTTATTTTAATTTTTAAATATCAAATAAGAAACCGAGCATCAATGAGCGTTTTTTGGGCCAAATTTCGTCTTCCAAGCCAACTTCTGATTTTTTTCACTATCTGTAAAATTTAATAAATGTGTACAAGTTACGATTGCAAAGTAGACTCACACAATTATGTCAATTAATTATGTGATATTCATTTACCAAGTCAGCTACAAAAGTGACAATTCCAGCTAGAACAAAATCATGCGATAAAATGTCGACAAACAGGAATATGTATAGATCGAACATGAAGAGAGTTCTTTCATTACCGTGAAATAGGACATTGTCAAAGGAATGTCCGTTATCTAAACAGTAGAATAATGGATTTTAAATAAATATTTGTCCCCAAAGATTTTATTAGTTGGATTTAATAAAATAATTTAAATTACCTGTGTAAAACACAGCTCGGTCGTTGCTGACATCACTGAATTCCATATCAAGCGTGGCCTCAAAGAAAGATTTATCAGTGACATCATAGTCCAAGTCACTGAGAGCATGCTCCAGAAAGGCAGTGAGAAATCTATTCATTGAATGATAGGCCAGGATACTCAGATTTATCATGTTGGCAGTAGGTTTGGTTACGACTGCCGTTTTTGAGGCTCCAGACAGCAGTCGCCCTTTCCCTAAAAGAGCCGAGTGGGCATTTGAGCTCTATACAAAAAAAAATGCTTCCTGTTAGAAAAATCTTTGATTTTAATATTGATTTCATGAAAATCTGAGAAATAACAAAGCGTACGGCATAAAGCGGCTGGAGAACTTGATTATAGACGGAGCGAAAAGTGCTCGGTACAAAAATTAGAAATGTTTGTTGGTCAGTAGAAGGGAGGAGACCTCGTCGTCCACAAAGATCTTCCTCTTCCCGATTAAGCTGCTCGATCATCGTTTGCATATCAGTATCCGCGAATCCATGAACTGACCTAAAGGACAAATAAAAATTGGCGTTTCAAATTACCTTCGAATTTTGATGCTTCAGTTAAATTGAATTCTTTTTTTGTAAAATGAGGAGTACCTTCCGTGGATATAATAGCCTTGCTGCTTGGCTGCTAATATAAATACGCTGATATTTGCCAAAGTACACACATCAACGAAGTCATGTATGCGGTTAGTAATAAATCTCTCATAAAATCCTTCCGTGTAGAGCCACTATGAGAAAAACAATAGCACAACATAGAACATTAAAAATTGCCAGAAAGATATTTAAGACAACAAATTGTTGCAAAAAGAGAATATTTTGATTACCTGACAAATTCCAATAATTCCGAAGACCAAAGCTCCAACAGCAAAACGGGCCACTGTGCTGTACGGAATATTTTTGGCTTCTGGTCCTGGACTTAATGAGCCATCAGGCCAGTGCAATCCCCAATGTTTAAATCCTACAATCTTCATACACAAATTTTTCATAGAATAATTTTTAATTAGTTTCGAAGATGATAATATAAAAATTGTAACTAGCATAAATATTTAGTAAGGAAGAATATTGCAGATATTCTAATGTTCCATATGGGATTTAATGACAAATTTGTTTTAGTCAAGCACTGAATAAAACGATCCTCACCTCAAGAAAGAAAATTGTTAGAATGATCTGAGATGGGACATGAATTTTTCTAATAGCTTGAATCTCATTCCACTCATTGGCTATAAAGTAAGTTCGCCAGATGCTAACATTCCCTTCAGAATTTTTCTCCTGTAAATTTTCTCCTTTTTTAATTGATGGATCATTTTGCAAGGATTCATTGGGTGGCTGAATCGTATTACGAGCACGGGGTCTTTCCCAGTCAACAAAGAAAATGTCCACATTTACTTGTTTTCCAACCAATCTGATGACATCAACTATCTAATATTCCAAAAAATATATTTACACTCCAGACAATACAAACATTATTTGATTATTTGTACATGATTTTACATGTATACATAAAAAAATTTTTTTTTTAAATACCTTAAGTGAGAAAGCAGAAATGAGTAAATCTCTAATGAGAAATTCCTGGTCGGATTGTGGCAACATCACATGGACCGCTTTTTGCTCTTTAAAAAACAATAGCCAATAGAGAGAAGTCGAAAAACAGACTATGAAAAAGGCATCAGCGAGATGGCCGCAGGAAATGAACAGGAGATGAAAAATTGTTTCAATGTCAATTTCAACTTTTCCATTACGACGGTTATGGCTCCAGGCTTGTAATGCCGCCCATATAACAGCAAGAGCACTCATCACCCCAATAGAAATCTAAAAAATTTGAAACATATAAAGCTTTCCATGGATGTGTGGGTCCTTGAAAATAAAACAGAATTTGAATTCAGGAGAGAAGACAACCTTCACATCTTCCAAAGAGCGATTCATCTCCATGAAATACTTGACACTGTACGTGAACTCCACCTCATCATTCCGAAGAAATTCTTCCTTGCTAATTTCCTTGTAAGAAATGGAAATGAGAGGGATGTATATTTTTCCAGGATCCTTGTTATTTTGCAGTTGGACACTAATTCATTTCAATTCATTCGTTGTTGTAATTATATCTAAATAGATATAGATAAAACTATAAGACTACTTTACCCCATAAGTGTTTGGGATTATTTACCTGACACTTATTGAATCAGCATATCGAATCCGATTTGGAGGCATGTTACTTATACTGTCATCTTTGTCAATTCCAAATCCCCCTACTACATCGACGATAAAAAATCGACGAACCAACTGCCATTGATATCGGTCTTCAGCCTTGAAATAAAAAAAATGTAAATAGAACTTGGCATAGGTACTTTTCTAAAATGACAATGTGAACTATTTTACAATTTTCTTGATTGCTATAAATTTTTTTAGTACCATGTTGTTTCTTCTGTCCATATTTTTCTTAAAATTGAGTATCTTCACAGGGATACTGTACAAATTCATTTGCGAAGCTTTCTTATTCTCACTAGGAGTCTCATAACTGACAAATGGTTCTAGAAATTCCATTCTTCCTGCATACTTTTTCCACAAATCTTGAATTGGGAGTGAGCAAGAACTTTGGTAAGAAGCCCCGAATTTTTGACTTAATCGCTGATGAGAAAATAGATCCATGCAAGGTGTCATTTCCAAAAGAGAGTTCAAGCCAAGAAAATGTCCCTCCATAGAAATTCTGGACACTGTGATATTTATATCTGAGGTAGGCCTGGAGTAATCCATGTCGAAAACATGTGGAACTGATGATGGTTTTATAAGGATCAAAGGGGCTTCAGAGTAATATAGTTTTGGGACATATGGAGGAGGATGGTACATCGGACCAGAGATAAGCGATATGTACAATCTGAAAATAATAAAATCAATTTCCTCTTCATAAAGAAAAATAATAAGAAGGATTAGCTGAAAACTGGGATAATTATTAACCTGCATGCAGTCCATTGTGTCCATTCTTCCGAGTAAGCATGAAGATTCAATGTACAAAGATTTGCCAACACTTGACAAGCTGTTTCATTGTGTCTACCCTGTAATATTGAAGATTATCTTTTATTTTATACAAACATTTTTTATTTCCTTGAAAATTGTAATACTTTTGCTGCAATATTCCTACTTTGCACAAATAAAATGCAGAAAGGACATTGTCTCGGAATATAAGAGATTCCATCTTAGAGGATTCATATTCAATTCGGAATACTTGTTTTCTCTCTATGTTCTTTAATGGGGGATTTGCAACATCAGAATTTGAGAAGCAGATCCCATCAATAAAGTTGTGAGACAATTCTGGACATCTGCAAGTTCCATTTGCACTGTTTACAAACGAAGGATGACAGTGGATGCATCGTTGGCCACTGGAATCCGGGGTAAATCCAGCCGCACATTGGACGCACTCTACTTGTGCTTTCATCGATCCGTTGATATTACTGATAACTATCCCCAAAATTGAAGGTTAATATTTTTAACATTCCTGCATGTTAATAAACTGTGGAGGTATATTGACACACCTTGAATATAGCCTGTTGGACACGCTTTACATTTTCCTGTGGTTTCATCCAAAGGATTAATCGTCCCGCATGGCAAACAGTAATAATCGTCGTAAACAGCAGTTCCATTTTCACATGGTGAACATTTTTCTTTGGAAACAGGCGAAGCTGAGAGTCTTTCGAAGGAAATCAGCTCTTTATGACTACGCGGACAAGGACAGTCCTCTGAAAAATTAATTTTGCAAATCGTCATCGACAAGAATTATTAATTTAATGATTTTTGTAGTGGATAATGGGTTCATTTTATATCTATTTAATATTTTGCAGATTTCTTGTTTTTGGATACTTACTAGCAATTGTTAATAGAAAAACATGCTGTAATTCTTTAAAACAATAAGAAATAGTTGACTGATTTCGTTAATATTTACCCTTACCTCCAGCAGTATCGTCTTTAATCCAATGGCACTGGACACAGCTAAGGAGGAACGTCGAAAATGTTTCATTTTGACTTGGACTGCATTCCAAAGGTTGCTGAAACGAAATCGAATCTTGAGCTTGAATTTCACCAGTTGTCAAAATTAAGAAGTACACTTGCAGTAAAATGGCACGGACTTTCCATGAAATTCTGAAGCATTTAATTATGCTGCTCATAATTAAGCCAGCATTTGCTACCCATCCGACATACACCAATGAATTTTACAGACGATGCCCTTATTTTACAGTGTACTTGGTTAGTACTTGTACTTATAAGTATTGAAAATAAATCATTTAAACAAGGAAATCACTTTTACTATAAATTATTAGTTTGGACCCAAAATATTAAGATTCTAAGCGTATTTATCCCTCAACTATCTGCCAACTGTAATGTTTATCCTACAAAATGAACGCTAACTACGTAAACTTTAACAGCAAATTGCAACTTTGTGGACATTAAATCTAGTTTTGCGTTTGCAAGAGGAGATTACTACTATCTGCTGTAGAGAAACATCTCATCTTACCACAAAACAAGCACTTTTGGCTTTTTTGTGTGTACAAGAGTTGCGAATAGGAAATAATCTATTGGGTTTGTTTGCAACACGTATCCATGGATAACTTACCCGGGAGCCTATATAGCGGGCAATTACGCGTGAGCAATTGGAAGGGGCTTCCTCTCATAAACTTTCTACAATATGAATGAATGCATTGAGCACATTTACCAAGGAACATGGACTGCTTGTTTGGGGTTAGCTTGGTTTTCTCCCCCTTCCAAGTACATAGATAATTTCTAGCTAGTAATAATGGAAAGCTAGTGAGATGTAACTCTTTTGTGATTTTCTTTTGAAGGATATCGATTTCAATGAGCTGGATTCTCGAAGAATTGTAATTGGAGAATCTTAATTGATCAAAATGCTAAATAAAGTAGTACTTGTTCCTGAAAAGCTATATGTGTATAGTTCATTTAATAGAATTCGATGATTTGAATGCAAAAATATTTATAATTTTGTTATTAAATTTTCCGTAGAAACTTCAGGAGTTCCATAATAATGTATTAATTCAGTTGAAGGATGATTTAGTTGTTGAAGAAGCGCAGATTATTCATTTTAACTTAATTGATGTTTCTCTTACAGATGTACTACGATGAATGTCATCAAGAAGGTCAAATGTCAATCAGTACCCATTGGACGTGCTCTGCGTTCATCACAACGACAATATGTCACAGCAGTGGAAAAGCGATCGACAACTCTATATGGAAGTTGTCTTCCCATATTGCGATTTCGGACTTTCTGTTAATTTTTAAATATTTTTAATTTTATTACGTAGTTGCGATAAAATTTACTATTCATCACTACTTAGAGATTTATTAGCATTTAAAAACAAATAAAACAACGAGGAACCTTGGAAGTATGAATGTTGGCAATGGAATCGTTAGCTGCTAAAACCAGATTCAATCCGTAGTGGGTAATCTTCAGGTTTTTCATGACAACAATTCTTTCCAAAGTAGGGTTATTTTTGGCGAGGGCCAGCAACCCCAAATCCGTGACGTTGAGGCATCGACTCATATCCACTTCTTCAATGTAGGGAAACTTGATTCCAATGAAAATGGAAATGTCCGATAACTTTCGACAACCAGCGAAGCTTAATTTTCTCAAATCTGAATAAAGTCAATAAGAGATTAGACAATTTCATTTGCAATTGATTAGTTACAGCGATGCTAAAAGCCAAAGAGTGAACCAACTTCTCATTTCCCTGACTGAATGCTGAGCAGGGTTTTTTGCTAAGGCTACTTTTCCAGAGAGAATTAGTCGTTGATTGCAATAAATGATATCTTTGCAGGTTTTTTCAGGTAACCCAGTAACTCCAGAGTCCGTCAGAAATAGGGAGTCATTGATGGTCAAGGCTTCCAACTGTGGAAGAGAAGTGATTATAATCTGCATCGTTTCATTTGTCACATATTGACCTCCCTCGATGGCTAATGAATGCAATTGTCGAGCAGAGTTCCCTCGCACAAAGTTCCTAATTGTGTCATCAAAAAGGTAATGGCCGTAGAAGGAGAGGGATTTGACGCTTCTAGGTAAAAAGTCCAAATAGTTTGTTTGCATGCTGGGATAGCTATGTCGATTTCTGTCTCGTACATGCAAGGTCTCCAGTTTGGTGAGGGATGGTAGGAAAACAGAGAAATCTATCCTATGCGCATTTAAATGGTTAAAACGAATTGAATGGGAGCACCAGGCAGTGTCTATGAAAAGGTATCTTAATTTTGTTTTGTTGGCAATGGTTGTTGAAAGAACTTCTCCATCGACTCGGCGCAAAATTTGCACTGTGAGCTCACGTAGGGTTTCCCGGTCGAGTGACTGTAAATACACAATAAAATTTTCTGTCTTGTATGGATGTGGCCAAAAAGCTTGTTGGCCAATGACAGCACTCTCCAGGTGGAAATTAAGGTTCTCAGTAAGTAGACGGGTCAGGAAAATATCCCCACGGAAGTTTCTGAAGAATGAAAATTGTCGAATCGTTTTCACATTTCTACGAGCTATCTCAAATACTTTATTTTCCACATGTTCAGGCATTGGCCGATGATATCTCCGTTTCCAACTAAGTCTAGCGTGATCGAATCGCAGTTCTTGCAGAACTCCATTTGTTCTCTGAGTCAACATATCCAATATGCACAGAGGGAAGGAATCCTCCTTGGTGAACACCAAGCGGCGAATTCGAGGGGGTGGCATAACTGTACCTTCTGGTAGGACACACTTTTCATGTGGACATGAGCATCTTATGTATTCTTGTTTTTGGTTGATGAAATTCTGTTCACCCTCCACCAATATTTTCGTAATTTCGAAACTGCACTGGCTAAAAGTGACATCTTCCAAAAGGGGCAGGGCTACCAGAAAAGCAATCATACGGTCACACGATATCTTGACATATTTAAAATGCACCTTGGTCACGTTTTGACCTGTTTGTTTCCAGTACGTAGGAAACAAATTCTTGTTGAAGGGGAAGGAATAGAAGAAGACGCTTTTCCAACGAAGTGTGCTTTCAAAATTAATTCCTCTGACCTTGTATATCCAATCTTGACGCAGGACGCCAGTACAGTTCCTTATTCTGGAATGGGTGCTCACTTCCGTATTCCATTCACGACAAACCAAACGCATTAACTTCAACTGGTGGAAATTCACCATGCAGCACAATATTGTGAATACCTAAGAAAAGTAATTTCATATCTAGTATATTGTATAGTGTATTTATTGCAAAAATGAACCAAAATCAAAAAGTTTTAATGATTCATAAAAGGAAACGGACCTCCCTCGGACAAAAATATTTTCTACCCTCATTCTCAGACACTAGTTCTTGGACTGGCTTCATTTTCGAAGAGATTTCTTAGCACTAAAATTTACCTATTTTTTGTTCATCTATCAAAATAATTGCGCTTTTATTTCCTAGTTCCTCAAGTTGGGGTTAGCAAAATAATAATTTCCTTTTCGTCTTGCAATTTACTTATATTTGTAGTTGGGGTTGGAATATCAATCTCAAAAATTATCTCTCCGTCCGTAAAGTGTAATATCAATATCCATCAAATCACCATGGTATGGTCATTATAGGCGTTGGATTTCTATCGGGTGCGATTTTTAGGGTGATGACTCTAATGATAGTCATGAATGAGTGAAAATTGTAATCTTTTTGCTGCATTATTCCTAATTTGCACAAATAAAATGCAGAAAGGACATTGTCTCGGAATATAAGAGATTCCAACTTGGAGGATTCATATTCAATTTTCGGAATACTTGTTTTCTCTCTATGTTCTTTAATGGGGGATTTGCAACATCAGAATTTGAGAAGCAGATCCCATCAATAAAGTTGTGAGATAATTCTGGACATCTGCAAGTTCCATTTGCACTGTTTACAAACGAAGGATGACAGTAGATGCATCGTTGGCCACTGGAATCCGGGGTAAATCCAGCCGCACATTGGACGCACTCTACTTGTCCTTTCATCGATCCGTTGATATTACTGATAACTATCCCCAAAATTGAAGGTTAATATTTTTAAGACTCCTGCATGTTAATAAACTGTGGAGATATACTGACACACCTTGAATATAGCCCGTTGGACACGCTTTACATTTTCCTGTGGTTTCATCCGAAGGATTAACCATCTCGCATGGTAAACATTAATAATCGTCGTAAACAGCAGTTCCATTTTCACATGGCCATGGTGAGCATTTTTCTTTGGAAACAGGCGAAGCTGAGAGTCTTTCGAAGGAAATCATCTCTTTATGACTACGCGGAGAAGGACAGTCCACAGAAAAATTATTTTTCCAAATTGTCACCAACAAGAATTATTTATATTTCATTTTTTTTCTTCGCTTCAATTTTTTTTTAATTTTATTTCTTTTTAATACCTATGTATTGCGTATTTCTTGTTTTTGGTAGTAATTAAAACATGCTGTAATTCTTTAAAATAATAAAAAAAATAGTTGATTGATTTCGTTGATATTATACCCTTACCTCCAGCAGTATCGTCTTTAATCCAATAGCACTGGACACAGCTAAGGAGGAACGTCGAAAATGTTTCATTTTTACTTGGATTGCATTCCGAAGGATGCTGAAACGAAATCGAATCTTGAGCTTGAATTTCAAACCAAAAATATTAAGATTCTAAGCGTATTATCCCTGAACATGTTTATCATACAAAATTAACGCTAACTATGTAAACTTTAAGAGCAAATTGCAACTTTGTGAGCTTAAAATCTAGTTTTGCATTTGCAAGAGGAAATTACTACTATCTGCTGTAGAGAAACATCTTATCTGATCACACAACAAGAACTTTTGACTCTTTTGTGTGCACAAGGGGTTTCCTGTCATAAACTTTCTGAATGAATGAATTGAGCACGTTTACCAAGGAGCATGGAACTGCTTGTATTGGGTTACATTGGTTTTCTTCCCCCTCCAAGTATAAAGATAGTTTTCTAGCTAGTAATAATGAAAAGCTATTGAGATATAACTGTTTGTAATTTTCTTTTGAAGGATATCGATTTCAATGAGATGGGCACTCGAAAAATTGCAATTGAAGAAATCTTTTAATTGATCAAAATGCTAAATAACGTAGTACTTGTTTCTGAAAAGGTATAGTTCCTCTAATGGAATTTGATGATTTGAATTATCATGGATATTTAGTACTGACGACTTTTTACAACTTTTTCGGGGTCAACAAACAGATGCTGCAGCTACAAATACATCTGAAAATGCTAAAAAAGTATCTACTACACATTCTGTTTCATGTTTTGTTCAAAGTTCATGCAACTCAATATCACCCTTATCTATACGAAATAGTCAGTTTGGATTTGAATTAGTTCTCAGAGAAAGCTTTGTCAGAATTATTGGCAATATTTTCGGTGTATTTGAATATTACTGAAGAACGGAACAAAGATCAGCATTTATATGGATTTATTATGTAGCGGTACCGCTACATTATGTGAATGCCTTGAAGTTCTGTCTGTGTATGTATGTATCTATCTATCTAT
>JAAAYG020001249.1:9950-32651 GCA_009936455.2 Tomocerus minor
AGTAACTATCGAAAGTTGTACATAATGTGCAGCTCTAGGTAGATAGCTGTGAATATGTAGAGAGAGAGAGAGAGAGAGAGAGAAAGGGAGGCTGTTGTAGTGCCGTGTAGTGTGTGGCTGTTGTAACGTGGCAGAGTAATAGAGTAAAGTGCAGTGTGGCTGGAGAGCGAGTACATTGCAAAGGTTGGCTAGTGAATTGCACCAGATCTTTTCGCCTTGTGCGAAAAGGAAGTTGGGGCATAATAAGCCTTTATTTAATGGCCTATAAATCTGGAGACTCTCGACACAAAATGCTCGTGCCAACGAAAACTGCACGCTCTAGCAGAAAAAAGTTCAAAAAGTCTATGGGAGAGGAAAGTGAGCTGAACTGCGAACAGAGGCAAAGTGAAGTGAGGAGAGAGAGGCCACAGAGAGAGAAAGAACCATTCACCAATCCACGACACCAAAACAGAACACCAAAGACCCTGACTTTCTTCCCCAACCCAAATTCTCTCCTTCTCACCACAACCAACTCAATAAGTTTGTCACTTTTTAATTTCATGCCTCTATCACTCATCAGCCATCCTCTGCCGCTCCCTCACGCTACTCTCCCACAAACACCGCGCTCTACAAGGCCAGATCTCTATCCCGACCATCCAGACTTCCTTACACCCCTAAATCACAAATCCTGAAAGAAAACTCCAAAGACACGGAGTGATCCTGCAATGTGTGCCGAATAGACGTGTAGCTTGTACCTAGCTACTCAATGTACCACTTACTTAACTTACACTTTTACTCATGGACATTTTGAATTGAGGAATCTGCGGACGGACTAACTAAAGTCTCTACAACAAAAAACTCTTCGACGATAGTCATCTAACTTATACATATTAGTGACTCACATTCAAACTAGATGTTTTAGTCGAGACGGAAAAGAAAACTTTCAAAAAATTGACTCTCGGATCCTCATATCGTCCCTGTTTGCCACTACCTCACTTCATATCTTAATCCTATCTCAATTGACGAACTAACGTATATCTTTCGCTATCTACAGACTGCTACCGAAGTGTCTGCAGCACACAGAGAGTTTAAATGTCATGCCATAAATAATAACGAACAAAGCTATCACAAAATGTGTCATAATATTTGTTACTTTTACTAATTACTTTCACCCATGCAAATTAAATAAGCAATGATAATGCTGTTTTAAAATAAAAAAGGAGTTAATATTCTTGATTTGTGTGATTAGTGATGTACTGCGCAGTTTCTATATAAATAAAGACGGAAGATATTTCTGTTTGCAATTAGGAGTAAGGTCATAAAATGTTAATGGACTGCTTAAATATGAAAAACTATATTTACGTACTACAATTATAATTTATGGAAAGATATTGAAGAGCTAATTTTCTTAAGAGTATCAAATATCGAAAATATTTCGTTTTTAGTTGTGCACAGAACATGAGCACAAAAGTGGGCAGATCATCATTTATTATTCTCAAGAGCGACAAGAGTCAATGTGAGACTTGCAACGAATAAGGTTACAGTCATCGCGTTACAGCATTCTTTTGCGGCCTGTCCCACGAAGACAAAAATAAAGGAACTGATGTTAGCGTTTCCACTTTAGTTGTAAAATGATGTTTACCATATGCAATGGAAATATGTCAGAAGGAATGTAGAAATGCATTATTATTTTTGACATGGAATGCAACAAGGAAATCTGTGTAAGTGGAGAAATGGCAGATTTAGATTTATGATGGTGCATTATTCATAATGATGAAGTTTCAGAAACAGTCAATAAAAATCAATTTTGTATTGTTTGTGATGGGTTATTGGTTGAAAGAATCAATGCCAATGACACTTTATTAGCCTAAATCGAAATCTGTCCTTCACACTTCAGGCAAGCAGTGCTTTGCATAGTTCGACGCTCTGAATGGCACGAACATGACAATGAATCTAATAATAGCAACATCAACGACAATATCAAGCAGGTATATCACACTAAGCTCATCCATAAAGAAAACTTTTTCCCCCACTACATTATTATAAGATGATGGTGAATGTTGAGTAAATGTTTGCCCCCCATAAGCAGTATAATGTGCTTTCTCCAATACATCTCCCTTCAACTTCGTGGAGGGAGACTTATTGTTGTGGGTGCGAAGAAAAACTTGTTCGGAAATTGAAAAAAATGTTTTTATATGGCCTCATAGTGAAAGTAAACGTATATAAAGTAGTCATAGAGTGAAAACATTTAAGGCAGTATATGTATACTTATTTACACTCCTTGGTATATACATACTATATATTCAGATCTATAGGTTTTTGTATTCATAATATTAGTATCGTAACATACCTACGTAGCATGCCCACCTTACATGGCTAGGGGAAAGTATTTTGGTAGCGTAGTTTACTTTTATGTAGTGTTTAGTTTGTAAATAGTCATCGTATGAGTTGTACTAGTACAGTGTACGTATGTGTTAGTATGTCTGTATATACGTATATCTTGTTGGAGTCACAAAGGGAAACGACGTCTAGTATGCATTTACCTCACATTACATCTTGCTTTGTGTAAATTGCATTACGTGGTTGCCACCTCCGAGTAAATGGATATAAATTGGTGTCTTTCACACTTTTCGCCCTGATATGCACTGAATTTGACAAAGGAGACTTTTGTAAGAGGAAACCTTCTTTCTCAACTGCGTAATTTGTGTTTGGCTTTGGCCTATGTCTCAAACAACATATATCTTCCCAACTTTCTACAAGAGACACTATAAATATACAAAATCCTAACGACTAACAGGCGCTAGGCCTATTAAGTAAATAATGATGATACAACCAAGCATCTCTACATAATATTCTGTATACCTATTACGAAAACATATATCACAGAAGAAAACAAAATATAATCCCATTTAACAGTTTTTAAAGAAAATTCCCCCAAAAAAACAGAAATTAATTCTAAATAGTCATTGTGGACAATACACAGGAATAGTCAAACGGAAATTGGGGTTGGGAGATTTTTGAGTTTTAGTGTAAAGCAGGGCTAATGTTTCTTGGTGTGATGTAGTATGAAAATGGAAGCGAGTACATGTTGTATATGATGTTGAATGTTTCATGGCTGCAAGGATAAAACTCGGGACAGATGAGCTGGTAGTGTATAGCAATGGAGTTTCGGTACAGGACATGTCTAGATAAATAGAAAGGATGTAAGGAGTGCGGGAGCCAAAAGAGAGAAGGATCGTCGAAAGATTTTCCCAGAATGCCCAAGTTTTGTTGGGATAATGTAAGTGAGAGCGTGGTGGTTTAGATGTGTGTGAGTCCTTAGGTAGCGGTAGCTCGGAGGAATGATATGCACGTATGGGGAAGGGAGTTGGATGAACGGGAGTTGTCTTGACTTAGTTTGCAGGTTGTGCCGAGCCGGACTGCGAGTTCAGTTGGATGGAAGCTGTGAATCAACCTATCTAGTGAAGCAGAGATAATAGATTCCTGCCTGCGCACAGCCGAGCCAACTCCAGTCCAACTGTCGTTCTCAGTTGAAGGAAATGGTCGGGAGCCGGGCGGGCGGGCGGGCGTGTGCCCGGGCGGGCAGCAGCGAGAACTCTTTCCAAAGACAACAACTGTAAAATAGTGGGCCTTTAAACCACAAGGAGCCAGCCAAGCATCGCCACAGTCACCGACCGACGACGGCTTGACTTCACTTGGCTCCTTTCCTTACTTAAGGATAAATAAACAACCCTTCCCCTCCACTTTCTCTTTCTCTATCTACTAATCTATATCCTGACTGAGATGTCAAAATTAATAATAATGGATTCTTCCCGGAGATTCACTGCCTTTTTCTTCCCACAGCTTCAGAGAGAGAGAGAGAGTTGGAGGAGTTGGGACATCTAAAGAGCTGGCTACGTGACACTTCCTACTATATTACGACTCCAGATTTATAAAGAGTGAGTGGCCAACAAAGACTCTGTTTTGATATTATTACCTTCTAACAGAGAAAAATACCTTTTGGCAACATCGAACAAAAACTAGCCATTTCCACACATTTTAAACAATCTATAAGACTTCACAGAGTAAATTGGACCCGACTGTCCTCCACTCTCCGCCGTGGCATAGATATACGTCATAAGCAAACGCGAACAATAAGTCCAGTCGAGTGCCCTTGCCATTCCATGCCCAAAGAAGCCTAAACGCATTGCAGTTACCCACTCAAACAAATCTTCATTAAAATTCGCCGCAATAGCAAAAAGGCTAAGGAGCCTTATAGAAAATCCTCACAAGAATTTATTCCACGTTAAAACATGAATATAATATTGTTCTGTAAATGACACTAAATTTAAAGATATGAAAGTCCGCTAACATATTATTCCGACTGTTTATTCCCTTACAAAGACCGAAAAAAAGATTTATAATGCCTAGGTAAATTATGTGGTAATAAAACCGTATAATAAACGTGCAGATTTACATGCATGGATTCACATTCCCAGAGTGAGCTCAATGTTCCTAAAGTGAAATTAATATGAATTAGATACCCAATGCTAGATAACTAGCATCCCCGTCTGCAATACAATGCATATATCTACGCAATGCTAATTCCTCCACCATATATCATATACCTAGTAAATATTGAAACCTTACGGTGTTCTCAAATTCCTAATCCATATAGGCATTAAACATATGTAGTGCATAGTAAATACAACTCTCCTAAAACATCTTATGTGACTGAAGTTATGTTCTTGCATTATAAATAAAATGCACTGGCTTTTAATGTGCAGGAATAAATAAATGCTAAATAAAAAATGGCAATAAGAGATATCATGGGATTGTTATACATACTAATGCCACTCTGCTACTTTTATTTACTGTTACCTACTGTTACATTATAGTCCAGACAATTTTTTTCTTATTTTTAATTATGGAATTCTTTATCCTTTGTTTAGGATTATAATAAATATAATAACCATACCAAATGTTTAAAAAATAATTCATTATTTTAGTTTAGTAGTTCTTTAAATATTAAATGTTTAAAATTAGCATTTATGGAGCTAAATCTTTTGATGCGGCATAGTAATTAACATTATGAAGTTGCTATTATGTTCCTCTCAATCAATGTATCTGAATAGTGATAACCAACTAACATAATGGATGTGGTTAGATTTTTTCCAACTAAACTTTGTGGTGATCAGAATAACTGTTACAGAGTAACTGCAGTTCCGAGGCAAGAGTAGTCTGACCGTGAGATTTTCTCAGAATATACAGTGGATTTACGTAGGGGAAATCTATTATTTATATTAATGGTCATGGAAAGCACTTGCGCTGCTGCAAATAAAATTTAATCTTAGCCGTATTATCCCTAAAAGTCTATGCAATAGGTTCCAGCACAAAATTGATCTTGTAAAATCGTCCCTCGTGAAACATTAAAACGAAAAACGGCTTCTTCCCAACGACCCTAAAGATTTGTTATATTTTGTTATATTTACGGATAACATTAGCAGTTGATACAGTCTATGTAACAAAATAAGGGATAAGCCAAACCACTTCCACACTATTTACACAATGAATATCTAAATAAAAACATAACTAATGACTTGGTGTTTTCCTAGTAAAACAGCAAAGTTTCAACTATTCTCCTCCAAATGAAATAGCTAGCAAGATTAAATATAAGGAAATATCTGATTGTGCCATTATGCATTATTGTCATGAGGCTCAGTCCCGAAATAATGTATTTTTGTAAAAGTTATCATTAGTATACTTTATGTTATTAACTAAAGCGCATTATGAGTTAATGCTCGGCTAATAAATAAAGAATATAATATTATGCCGGTTCTTTATCCAATCCCATTAGTGGGCTAGTAAATCACATAAATTGTATCACTTTTAGTTTTCAGCCTGGGAAAAGGAACTTGTAGTGCCTCTAATAATATCCCGTGTGGGCTAATAATGACAAGAAGTTACAGAAGAACGAATTTTATTTATTTTTTAAAGTTATAGCGCTAAAGCTTAGGTATATAATGTAAGGTTTGTCATTTTTACTATATCCTATTTGCATTTGGCATGAAACTGTCATTAAATCCTATTATTTATCTATAATAATTTATATAATTCATCTTGAAATGTATTAGAATGCATTAAAATAGATGTTGGATGCATTCTGAAATTTTGAGGAAAAGGGAAATTGGTATTTTTAGTAGAGTTAGAATTAAATTTTAAAACATGAGATTCAACAATGGATTGTCAGTAAGTTGACAATGACATTTGGTATTGGGATGGAATTGATGATCTCTGAAGGACGTCGTCATTGGCTGTAACATTGATGATGTATATAAAAATGGCTATTAAAAGAACTGTATCGTATTTACATATCATTAGAAAGCCAAGGGGGATTGACTGAAAAGGGAAATAAGGATGAGCTCATGCAGTGGCTGAAATATCCTCTTTAGGGATTCTTTTCTTTATATGTCATTCAGATGTCCGTATCAACCTGGGAGCTAAGAAGAGTTTCGTTTACGTTTGTTCGCCATTCCTTGACACTCTCTCCACGAGTCGACTCTTCGTCTGTGAGCAATCTTTGTGAATCCTATTTTGTGAATTCTCTAAATCGGTCTCCTAATGCAGAGCAATACATAGTGACAAGACTCACGACTTGGCATTTTGATCTTTTCCTTTGCCAAGTTATATCAGTCTGTTTCTAAAATTGGTAATGCATGCAAAATTTATTAGAGAGTTGGCAAAACGGCTCTTGGGGTCACGATGAAACAGGGAATGCAAATGTGGAGATGCGGCTCGGCGGCCTAATGCCACGAGTGTAAGATAGCCAGATAGAGATCCATCCAGAGTTCTAATAGAGTATTACTACAATAGGAGGATTTGTATGAAGTGGAGTCAAAAAGGAGTTGCTGCTCTTCCGTGCACTGTCGATTCTAAGAAGAGAGTCTCATGCAGGCACACACACACGTCGAGGGAAAGTAGCGGAGGAGGCTGGATATAAAATGCTGCTGTGGAGAAATCAAAGTGAAAGAGACAGTTGAAGGAAGTTGAGAGGGAATGATTTTCTATCTGCCATTGAAAGAACGCAGGCAGAGGATCAGACAAGTAATCTGAAGCAATTTTTCACATAAATCGCTAGCGTTTTATACGTTGTCTGACTAGCGAATACAGTAATGGAATCTGGCGAAGGCGAGCGGGCAAAGGAGTTATGATGGACTCTATGTCTATCTATTCATAAGGCTAAATAATGTTAAGTGAAACTTATTGTTGGTGGCATCCTGAGAAAGTGGTTTCGTTACAACTAGCACGAAATCGAGAGGCGGCCTATTTTCTGTGTCCTGCAACCCTCCCTCGTAAAAAATACATTCGTTTTATTAGAGTCGGGCCTATACGAATTGTATCGTAATTTATCTGCCTCTTTTCATAATTCCTTTTATGCTGAGAAATCACAATATTAGTTTTGAGCTCTAAAGAAGATGGGATGGAAGATGATGATTGGACTCACCGATTGTGGTGAGAGTGGTGAGAGCAAAGAGAAAAGCCCTGGGGAAATTCCATGGGTAAGGGACTTCTTGTATCGTCGCATTTTCAACGACGGTGAGGATCCGCTCGACAAGGAACCTCTGAAAATTGCCAACTTCTTCGGAAGTCATTTTGGTCCAGTTATCCGGATAGAGAATGTTCATACTCAAAGTCACATCCCAAATGTTTCGAACTGTGTCACTCTTAAGCTGCTGAATCTGTTCACCTTGAAGGCTGCTGAGGATGGCCATGGTGAGATTTGTCCCACGACGAACTGGATAGCCGCTAGCTGACACTTGCACTTGAGAACTCCCACTCCGATGATTTTCTAAAGCCAAGAAGACAAATGAGCCAATGAGCGCGTAGCCCAGCACAAGAGCACAAACGAACAGATTGATCACTACGAGTTTCACCGCCGCCTTCCACGACGGCACTTTCTTCCGCTGATGATATGGCGTCGGCTTACGCGTGTTTTCAATCCCAACCAGATCTACACCTTCAGGAAGAGAGAATTCCGTGTCTTCCGAACAATACTGACTCGTCGGACGATCCATCCTGCTCCGTCCCCACTCCGTCCGATCCACCGCTCTTTGCCTTGATGTCGAAATCTTGTCCAGGTTATTTCACTACAGATCACAGCCAACACTAATCACAACACACTGCAGAAGAATCTTCCTGAGTTTACAGAAATTGTAGTCCCTGGAGTAGGATCTGGAAAAAGTAAGAGAAGATACAAAAAATGAGATTTAAAATGGAGCCTTGTCATGGAATGTAGATAAAGACTATTTTTTTTACAAGTGCACAGAATGGACGTTAGCATCCGAGGCAAAAGGTTAGTGAAAAATGACGGAGGAAGCAGGAGAAAGGAGAATGCTAGCTAGAAAGAGAAAGTTTTTGCTAGAACTACATTTAGTTCCGTTGGTGAATGCATTTATAAGGTACCTAACAAACATTGAGACAAGTGTCTTAAAATTAGCCTTTCTCCCAGCAATAACTGTTGGGAGAAACACATTCTCCATCTCAAATGTACTCGCATAATGCATACTTATAATAAACAAGAAATAGATAATGCGAAACGCCAATTGCGCAGTCTTTCGTCTTCAACTTCACGAGCAAGTAAATGTAAGTAATGTTGTCAGAAGTCTGTGTCCCACCAAGGCCTTATAGCATAGCCCTAACTGTAGCCAAATGCATGCGAATCAACAAAAATTCCCGATATCAGCTGGAGCCCCGGAAAAAACTTAGTAAATCTACAAGCTCCAAGCTGTGAGCACTAACCACATACCCGCGTTCAACATACATACAAACTTTTTTGTTTATCTTTATAGAGTTTCTCGCAAGTATGTAACGGAGAGATGTTGTTGTATGTAAATGGGGCCCGTATAGCTCCCGCATCCGCTTATCCTCCGACTACACTCCTCTACTTACTACAACAGGCTCGGCCCAATATGTGAACTTCTTTATCCTTTGCCCTCCTTTTTCTTAAGATATCAATTTTTAGTTTCCCTTCAAATAAAAACTAAGAAGCCGAAAGAGATGTCTAAGCTAAACATCGAATTTCGTTCTCCTTGTCTTCCCTTCACATTTCTCAATAATTTCTACTAGCGCTAGGTACTATCTCAGATTAGAACCACACATTTGTTAAATATTTTTATTTTCCGTCCTTCTACTTACGATTAGTTGACAGTGTTCTTTTGCTACAAATTACATGGCAACTCAGACTTGTGCCGCAACATCCTACAATCCCGATACTGTTTTTTATGAATCACCGTCTTAATGTACTATATCCAACTCTGTTTTGTACATGCATCGATTTTATCATTTTTCTTGCATTTTCTTGAACGACCTACAAATTCTACAGTAAAAGTCTCATATAAAAAGATTGCTAAGTTTTATACTAGATACTAAGTACATATTAATAAGATGATCCGAAATGAAAAGGATCAATGGTTCAAGGAATATATTTCTTTGATGTTTTAAGAAACATTGAATATTTTACATGTTTCTTTTGTAGAATAGTGTATTCAATTGAAATGGATTTGAAATTCCAGAATTACTGGGTTGAAGTCGAACTATTATATCGTCTACATGATTATTTTCTTTGAAATGTGGCACTGCAAACAATTCCTTAGAAAACTATACAATGATGTTGCCATTCATCTGAGAAGACTCTTGACAAAATAGCGGGCTGAAAGCGACCATAACTGTTTAGTTAATATTAGTCTGCTATAGAAAAATAGTTGCTTCAGTAGTTGTGTGACGTGTTTACTCATGTTTTGGCATATGGAGAGAGTGGTGCTTGAAGAATGGCAATGACTCACCTATTATATACGCAACGCATATAATAACGTGATGTGAGTGTGTGTTGAGAGGCCAAGGAATAAAAGCAGATGTTCATAACCACTCAACTACGAGAGCATTGGAAGTTATTGATACTGGGAAATATAGCTATACGGAATCTCAAGCTAGAGTTGTTTGCTTTGTAAGTTGACAAAAATTAAATGAAAACAATTCTATAAAGAAAGATATTGTCACATTCACAAAAATAACATTTCAGGACGGCAGGGAAAGGAGCAAGAGCAACGAAGGACGAGCTCTCTCTAGCCCCACTTTCTCCTTTCACACAGCAGCCACATTCACAGCCTGTCTCTCTATACAACAACCATATCCCTATTTGCCGATTGTGAACTATGAAATGTTTGGTATTCCTGTCCTTTGTCCCACTGTGTTCTTTGCGTTTGCTCTGGAATTCCGTATCCAATCGTGTTTTGACAAATTACATTATCCCATTAAACTATAGTTGCCGTCAATTAGCTCTCCGCTTCATTTCATTACATACGGATGCTGTAACAGTATAGACTGTACATTTCTATATATTACTATTCTAAGGATACTAAAAGTAAAACATACGAGAAATAATATATGTTGTTTCTGTGACTATTGACGGATATCTGATGAAAAAGTAGACTGCATGGCCTAGATCTTTACTTAATTTATTTCTATACGTTTATTTTTGTATGTCTGTGGATGAAAAACAACTTTCGTAGCGAGTAAAATTTATTAACCAGGATAAATATCTAGAGAAAATATTCTCATGGGAATTATGGGAAGATGAAGAGCGCTCCAGTTTATTTGATGTTGGATAAATAAACAAAAAGTCATCTTCAAAGAAACTTTTAAAAATTGGAGCTGAATTTAAATTTTAAAGCGCCTATGCCAAAGGAGATGGCTTAATGTTATCTCTCAGTGACCTCTGATGATGGGAATATCCGTATCTGTAAAAACAAGTAGGTACGTATCATCGATGCCAATATTGATTTTGCTAACTTTGCAATAGAGGGAACAAAGTTTGCTAATGTAAGGCAGGGCATGGGCAGGACAAGGACATTAACAGACAACAAAAAAGGAAACAGTGAGCAGAGGCTTGAAGGGAAGCTCTAATATTTGGCTGCAACAAACTCTTATTCCATGCCATTAATTCAAATTAATGGAGTGACCTATTTTAGGCTTTCCGTTAAGGAAAAGAATGTAAACCGAAGATATTAGATAGGAGCACCTAGATTATCCAAATAACTGCAAATAAGCCAAAGCATATTAACTTTTATTGCATTTGCTAACTGCAAATACTAATTTTTAATTTTTAATTAAATCGAACAAGCATTCCAGTCTCTTGTAAACGGAGGAGAGACGCTCAGAGTAGTAGCCAACTAAATGTGTACCTACAGAAAAAGGAGCCTTTCCTCCGCTATAGAATGAGCGTACAGTAGTTATGTAATCCTGGCCATTAATATGCATAGATTCAATGCATGGATTGTAATGTAAAACACGTTAGCACATAGAGATAGCAGTGTGTATGGATTTACAAGTCAACTGCCGTGTACTGTACATAGTTAGCAGCTACGGGTACATGTAAATACATGTGGTGGCTATGTAAAGCCGGCTCTAGTTCTTACGAAATCAGCTTAATATAGCTTCCTCTTCTCATTCCTTTACCTCTTAACCGTGACTCTCTAATCGTAACATCTAAGAAAATGGAATTACTTGGATCTAAAAGCTTTACTATTTCCTATAGATCTCTCCCATTCCTTTCCATCTCTGTTAGCTAATTTTGCAGTTGAAGCAACCGCACCTAAAGACTACTCTAGTCATATTATACTTACACTAAATACATATACACAAAAATAATATTCTAAAGCATAAATGGAAATTTCTCATTGATCCAATTACTAATACCACTCCCGAAAGAGCATTTAGAAATTCGTTTGGTTGACTCTTTTATAATTACGATCCCTTTCTACCCATAATTCTTCGCCCTCATTTAATTGCATTAATCACTAGCTGTTTCCATCCGACATGAAATATTAAATAATTAAATTGCACTCTTCTTCGACAGTGGACAAACATTATAGTTACGTGGCTATATACTATAGCTTTGCAGTTATGATTAATGACCGTAAGTAATGAATGGCATGTGTTTGAAACGATGGAACCAACGAATATGTCAAGACTTATTTATGAGACATTTATTTAAACACAAGTATTCAAAGTTCACGTAAACAAATATTCAGATTTTAATATTTCGACATTTAAATTGTCTTTCTATTTAGGAAAATAGTGCCAATTTCTTAGGTTTATTGTAAATATGCATTCTTTTTTTCAGTTTGAATAAAAGACAATATGCAAAGATTTTGTGGTTTATCAATAAATCTGAAAATTCAAAATTGATAAATGATGTAATTATGTCACACGAGGTTGGCAGGACAATGACCAATAAAAAATAAAAGGAAAATAACAAACAAAAATCCAAATTGACATACTTTTTGCAAATGCAGTAGGTACTCACTTAATGTCAGATGTATGTATCATGATTTAATAATCAATGAACCTCTTCTTTTATAAATAGCTGGCAACCGTCAGTTTGTTTGCGTGGATAATCGTGGTTTCTATAGAGTGCTAAAGTCGTCATAGGTAGTAAATTTGTAGTGGCCGTTACTAAAACAAAGGCAATAATAGACTGAAAGCTTAAAGTACAGATTGACAAAATAAACAAACAGAAACAAAAAAGTCAGAGCTAGTTTTCAATGATTAAATATTCCAGGTTCCTAACTCCCTAATTTGTTTCTTCATGTTGCGTAATTTGCATTTTTAACTGTATGCAAATGTCAGGAACAAAATACGTCAACCTACATTATAATTAGTCGTAACGATGGTTATGCTGGTAGCTAGCTGCTTGAGCCTTCTTTTGTGTATATTTGAAAATACTTTATCTCTCGCATTTTCTTTCCAGGCGGCATAAAGCATTCTGGTTGAATGTGGCCATGCACCAACTAAGTCAGTTTTGAGCCATCCGATGTGTTACATCGTAAAAGTAAAATCAGAACCTTTACATTTCACTTTCAAATTCGGGATCCTGTGGGAATGCTATTCTGTGCAAAGAGACTACAGTATATTAATATCATAATATCTGACTGTGAACTGAGTGAAAGCCCAAGCGGATAATATTTCTATCTAACGTTTAATTAAGTCCTATCAGTACAATATTATAGCAGAGAGTTGATCCTATCAAAAAAGCTGCCTAAAATTTACGTTATGTTGCAGGGCAGTTCCGTTTTAATCACAGAGTAGCTAGTCAAAATCTGAGTTAAAATATAAATGGCTAGTGCTAAGAACCTTGGCTTCAGCAGTCGGGGAAAGTAGTGAATGTTGTGAGAGAAGTGTGCTACGACCGACGTATATCGATAGTGCAGACGTACATTAAGAGTAACGTCGTGTGGTATGGTAGGTAATGTTGAATGTCTGGAAGGTGCAAATAAACTATTAGTTTGACTGAGATGGCTGGGTTAGTCGAGTTACATTTATTTAGTGGAGGGAAAGTAAGAGTCATAGGAGAGGCAGATTGAAATAGATTGTTTCTCATGGGAAAAAGTGAAATATATTAAGAGTGTGGGTCCAGACATTTGCAGTCTTATTTTCTTAGTGGATAGGTAATTAAAATTCAAGAGAAAAGTTAAGCAAAAAGAACTTTTGCTGTAGAAATATTTATCACATTGGGTGAGCAGAAATCATTGATAGTAGTTTTCCCCTTCACTGACTTCACTTTATTCCACAAGAAAGAAATTCTTGAACTAACTGTGGTCTAAAAGTTATTGGTTTACACTCGTTACCTACGCCTAGCACACAAGTGGAGCATAGTCTGACAGAATTCCTTTGCTGCAGCTATTCTCACGATCGGACCAGTCAAACGGCTTGTGCAGTTGAAAGAGTAGATTTCTAATTAAAGTAACATTATGTGGGAGCTCAGAAGTTCAACAGAAAGTGAAAACCTCCAGCAAAACATTAGACACACAGGAAACTACTCCATCGTCTCTCTCTCTCTGATAGTGCTTCTACATTTCAGAGTAAGAGAGAAAGCATAGAAGAGATAGAGAAAAGCTATAATTCCGCCGCCTGCCTCTCTCTCTCTCTCTCTTTATAAAAGGACTCAGACTATCTCAGCCACACAGAGATACAGACTAATACAGACTACTACAGTGCAGATTGAAATAATGTGCACATGTAACTACACGTGTGCCCGAAAACACTCTGTTGATACGATACTCTGTAAGCCTGAACTCAGACTGCCCTTTCTGCATCTGCTTCTTCTCCCGATCACTCCACTCGCTCCCTCGCTCTCTCTCTCTCTCTCTCTCTCTCCACGTCTACACATACACCAAACATACACTTAAATGTATAAACACACATCTTCTATTCTCTCCCAGACTCTCTTTCTTTTCTCCACATAACTATAATAAATATACACTAAAGTACAAACGCAAAGATTACAAACTATAAAAGATCTCCTACTATCTATCCTGTGGTCTCACTAACACCATAGCCACGCTATCCGCCTGCTAAATTACATGAAAAAATGGAAGCCTTGCTCTTTCCCTTCTTCGTTGAACCAAATGAGAGCCTTAAACCTACCATGTAGTCCCATTACACGTCAAATCTACAGCGAATAAATGTATCACTCCTTACTATCAACTAACCGGAACACACAAACCCTGGATTACAACTACACAAAGCTATAGGCCACAGCCACTACTGAACTAAATACTTAAAAGGAATAATCATAGCAATAGCTTTTCAAAGCACAAAAGATAAAAACGCAATTAAACTCTCTATCTCTACTCTTTCCCTTTTCCCTTTACAAGTAAATTATTCAACTTCTTTGGAAATAAAAGGAAATCCAATAACTTGACAATATTATGTGATCCGCAATAATACCTTTCTCTTCACAAGGCTCTCTATAACAGTCGACTCACGTTTCACAACCTATTTATTTTTAACTTCGCTACTTTGACCTTATTAGACATTAGTAGCACTAGCATTTTGCTGTTATTAATTAAATATATTATGTATAACAAAGCATAAATATGGAGCTCTTTTCTTTGGGATAGAATGATAAATGCATTTGTTACAGCCTCAATTAAGGCAATTTTCATTATGGGCAAATAGTATTTCGATTATAAAAACTATGTTGAATAATAGGGATTTTCCGAATAGGGAATTTGTATTTCGGATAAATGTAACTAGGCGTATCGGGTAAGAGGGTCTACTGAAATTTGTCCAGGGTAGAATTCGACGCCAGTTCCTTTAAGTTAGTCTCGGACAGTAAAATGTTTAGAATGCTTGGACAGAGCAGACATGGATTTGTGGAGGGTCTGAGCTGCAAGATGGGCTCTTATATGCAGTCTGGGAGAGAGAAAGGCTTTTAGGTGGATGAGCATGCATTTTTAGAGAGAGAGAAAGTAGATAGTAACAATGTATAATGGAAGGAGATGGGTAAATATATTTATAGTGGATGGATGGCTGGGAAGGTGGAGGTAGGTAGGTCTGTTCATAACATTATTTTCACTTATCTGTTTTCCTGTACACGTTAGGTGAGTGGGAAGGAGGAAAAGCATCCCCACAGGTAATGGTTTCGCTCAAAAGCTGTCGTATTGTCACAGGAGTAGTAAGCGTATCAATGGGTTGCAGAGCAGCCTATAAACCAATGATGTGAAACAGCTTGAGCCTATTTCCGTGAAGCAGATGCCCTTCAGACACAAGTACACAACTTTCGCTCTCAGTGAGTGAGCTCTTACCATTAGATGCATTACATCTCAAAGAAAACGAGAAAATAAACAACCAATAAGAAGGTACAGGCACGAATAAAGAAAGTCAAGTGGGCTCACTACGGATTTAGCCTATAGCTCTGTCTACCGAAAGAAATAAAGAAAACCAAGAGTTTCTAAATAGGAATGGTGTGTGCGGTATTGTTGTGCTTACACGGCAGCAACCACATATCCCTTACAAGTTACTTACTATGTCTGTTCCTCAAGGAGCTGTGTACGGCCCTGTATTAATGCCCAGTGAGAAAGGAAGAGGTAAGAGGAGCCCAGCAGGTTAGCACTTTTATTACAGAATCCAATGAAATTGTATACTTAGGCTCCTCTATGCTTTCTCCTTACCTCACTTTATCTTTTCGGCTAAAGCATGGCTTTCTCGAAAGCTTTACTTTCGATTAGATAGATAATACCAACGCAATATACATACGCAAGTCCTAGCCTATGTTTGCGGTGCACAAAAATATAGATGTGCCTATTATCCCTCCACTACTTCCAAACCTGTCTACTATACCTGTCTCCGTTTTCTTGTTTTATCTCTCCGAATGATTATAACTTTCAGTTTATCACGTCCATAGGGATAATTCGAGAGGAAGATGAGATAAGAAAAAGATAACATATTCTGCTAGCTACTTCTAAAACCACCTACTTACTACTTACATTTACTCCCGGACACTTTCTCAATAGTAAAACAAACTTTTCCAGACTTTTTGCTCTGAAAGTACCGAAAATATTCCATTAGGCACACTGTTATTTATTATTTACACGCTAATTAAATGCAAATAATTATCTAGCATACTGTAAATACACACAAGTCAGTACCTACCTCATTTCAATATCTAATAAAAAGAGTTTATACGTTTAAATACTGAGCATAGGTCGTAGTTACAAATATAAGCAGTCAGTAAATATATATGTGCCATTACAGGCACAGTTGGCAAAGAGAAAGTACAGGCTGGTACTTTAGATAGGTTCCTAAATGTCCAAAAAAGTACCTATAACTCTATACAAGATTTTGCTGTTGAGGAAGATATTTCCTAGAAATAGACGAACGAAAGGGAAGAAGGTCAAAAGGGTAGTGGAATGAGACAAAGAGTTCAATTAATAAAACTTTTTAAGCTGGCAGAGAATCCAAAGAACAAAGAAAGGAAAAGATAATTGAATGAGTTAAGAGAATGGTATGTTATCTCATGATATGGAGGCAAATAGCTCAAGGGAAAGCATACGAACGACAGGTGGATATAATATTTTCTATTCTGCGCTACTCGACTTTCTCCTCTCTCTCTCTCTCTCTTCGCCTAACTTTACGACAACTGTTATACATAGTACAGATATTTCCGGTGTTCGCTGCCAAAACAAAAGAAAAAGTTGGAGAAAGGCTTATACACGCCTTCTGCATTTATATATAAATGTATCAGGAACTATAAAATGTTAGCGCTTTAGATTAGAAAGAATAATATAGTGTGGGCAACTAACATAAACAATGAGCACATACGCTAACCAGTGTGGTTCCATATAAAATCAACTGCAATATAAGATTATAAAAGTTATAAAAGTAATATAGGAAGTGGCTATATACAATGGATATAATATCAAGTACGATAGTTCGGGTTAGGTAGGTACTGGAAATGGTCAGTCGACTCCAGAGTTTTCTTTATTGTCATTTTAGCCAAAAATTATATGCTAGTCTCTCAAATGCCTCTAAACTTGAATATTCACTTTTCTAGGATTTCTTAGTAGCAATATAATAGTACAAAGATGCATGACTCAATAGCGATTGACAATTTTTCTGAATTCTGTTGTACAAGTAAAGAAATTATGTCTGTACAAATATACTGATTTGTAAGAATGAGTTCAGATTCGAAAGAGATTCTTGGAATCGGCTTTCAATTAATCTATTTTCTGTACAATGCCATAAATCAGTAGTTATATAGATACATAGAGATTTGTCCTTAGATGTCACACTGGTAGCTAAGTTGGAGAGGAGTGAGGGATATATGGTGTTGTGCAATTCAAAGAGACTGAAATACGCCCAATCTTGATATTCGTCCATTTTCAGTCAGGCTCACGGGATTTACTTTAGCCTTGTTATTTCTTTGCCATGCACCCACTCCACTCAGATTTCATTCAGTAGTTTCATAGTTGATAATGAAGGAGATTTGAATGCAGAATGAATTGCCTATATCATTGAATATTTATATTGAAGCCTCCGAGGCATCTACCTTTTATTTCTTAGACTTTTTCTTTTCTAGTGAAAGTCTGTTGTATGTATGGTTGTGTTTGTGAAATAAAGGGTCGTTGCCGACATTTCTCGTGAGGAAACTATTGAGGATTGAGTGGAATATGGAGGAGCGGAGAATGTGTTGGAGAAATTTCCATAGAACTGCATGTATATCACTTACTTTGGCTTTTAGATTGTGAGTTGTGAAAGGGCCGTAGTGAATAACATAATAAGAGAGCTAAAGAAGCCAATAGAAGAAAAATACAATAATGATAATGCAATTCAGAAGTGACAAAATGGACATTTTTATTTTAGCAAATCTTTTAAGAAGAGATCGAGCCCTTGCGCAAATGTGCAAAGATTCAATGTTATGTACGTATTTCTATTGTGCACACACACATAATAATAGTCGAGTACACTCTGTGCGAGTATAGGGCGAGAGTAAGTGGGAGAATTGCATATAGCCACACACACAAGAGCTAGTAGCTCTGGGCTCACAACAAAGCATTCCATTGCATTGAAAGTGTATAAGAAAAAAGATGGAAATCAATAATAGAAAGCAACGCTTGTTTCTTATTCCCAGTACACTTTAGCAAGCTCACTCCAATGGATTTCTTTGGCTTTTCCGAGTTTTTCTCCTCGTCTCCTCTCCTCGTTTTCTTCGGTCTGGCTGCCTGGCTGCTGGATCAACTGAATTCACTGCATACTTCTCCAGTGAGGATCTGTGTGCTGGAAGAAGTTGGCGGAAGCTGTGCACTCTCTTATATCTCTCCTCCTACTACTGCACTTACGTATCTATCTCCAGTATTAACCATAAGTACCATGTAACAACTTATTGTTAGTAGGCATTTCCCTATTTCATTCTATCTATATACATGTACATACATGTACGTACCCTCAGACACTCCTTCTCCAACTACACATTTTGCAAAATCTTTTCTCTCTCTATAGCAGCCCATAACGTAGTCGTATGCAGTTTTTTCGAATATTATGTTGTATTGCTGTTGATGTGATGAACATTGTATGTACTACATGCATTCTTCCATGCAGCCCTTCTTACTACTACTACTCTCCATCTCCACTACACATTCTACTCTCTCACACTCTCAACTCCCATTTTTTGTTTTTCTTTGAATTTTGGCTAACGACGTTTTTCTTGAAAGGGCCACGACTGTTACTACTTACTATCGTACTTCAGAATATGTAGTCCCTCTCCACTAAGGAAGGATATTGCTACACGAGGATTTGTTACTCCGTACATTCATATTTACCAACAACATCGCAGCACTACTCTGTACTTTATATCTCTGCCTGTGAGTGTTTATATTTGCTCTTCTACTTATAACTGGAGCCTATCCACCCCTAATGCATCTAACGAAGAATGGATGGAGGCAGTTGTGAGCTTATATTATTTTCTATTTGCACAAAATGAGACTTACTACACAAATATTATATTTGCTATGTTCAAATAGCAGCACAAAGGAAATGGGCTCGCTCTTTGCGTTCAGCTCTACTGCACTCAATCCACTCCATTTTATTTCGTTCAATTGGAGCACCAGAACTATGATGTGTGTATCCACCCACATAGGTAAATGCCTTAACTTCCGTATACTCACCTAGACACTACTAGTTTCATCATCACTCTCCTTTATTTCATCCCGCCTTTCTATCACTGAATTCTATTTACCTGTCTTATTTGTACAACTATTATTTATCAAGTAAATTATTGCATAAACTATTAGTTACGCAATCCATTAGTACCTTATTCATAACAATACGTCCCAAAGAGATACAACTCGTTATATCATTTATTAAAATCCTAACTTATTTAATGACCTTATATTGAATTAATTAGAATTTTTACCATTCATAGTAACTTTTATGATATTTAGTTTACTAATTAAGACTAAATAGATTGAGCACTTCAAAATTCAAAAATTTGAAGTCAACATAAAAGTTACTAGAATAAAATGGATATTATATTTTTCTCTGACTAATGTACATACAAATACTATTTAGATACTACACTACTTTTCTAGATTCTAAAAATATTTTATTTCTTCAGAGTTGCCCTCAAAGCTCCTGGCTTTAGCCAAAAATATTCTACCTAAACTCGAAACTTTTTCTCTGCATAAATTAACATTTAATAGAGTCTGTGACTCTTAAAATTTATTCCTATTCATTTTTATTCTCATTTTTTGCTTTTCTCGTTAAATGTGCCAAAGGAAATTGATTTAAGTGTATATATATTAAATGATGAATCTGCATAGGCACTGAAAAGGAAACTAAACTTATGGCACATGTATATTCATGACTAATATTTCCACAGCGTTCTTATTTACTTTATTTCCGACATCTACTTATTTCCCTAACTACAGGGAATTCAAAGAGCAGAAGTATCAGTATAAAATGTACTTAAATCTCTTTGATGCGAGACAAAAGTAATAACATTTCTTAATACACCAATAGTTTGGAAAGTTGTGTTAAGGAATCTCCGTTTGCTTCCTAGTATTCTGAAATGCAACAGCCTAAAAAATTCAACTTTCATTAGGCGGATCTCTCTGTTTGAATTAGTATTAATACATCTACGAATATTACACTATTCAACTTCCTTCTGTGTATCGTATGACTTATGATATAGAGAATATATCTGTTTATCTTTGTCAAACAGAACTGGATGGGAACTTTATCGTTTCATGTTATTACAAAATATTTACTCAATTACAACACCACTGAGGTAATACACATCCAAATTAAAGTATCTCTGTAGCAAGATATTCATTCGTCCTTCGTCTTAAGTCAGTTGGACCTTATTGACCCAATTAAGGTTTGCAAAATAAGCCAGTAGCAAAGTGCATGTTACCAAATTCCTCTGAATGAAATAAAAATGAAACAATTTAATTAATTCTCTTAACGAACTCTTCAATTTATCGCTTTTGTAAAAACAAATAGCAATTCACAAGTGTGTAAGGCTTAGTCTATCTCAGGCATGGACTACTAACATTTGTCACCAGATACCCTTTCATTTTGTTTCATTTAATGTTAAAACTAGCATGGAAGCATGCGTTGTGAATAAATCACGCCTTGCAACAATGCTACTAGCTACTGCAGCTACTATACAGCGTATTTCTTCAGAAAATGGTATTTTGCTATTTTACGCACATCTATCTGTAATGCCCAAATTGTTCAACAAAACAATAGCCTCAAATTGCATAAAAATGTGAAGTTGCTTAAAGCTGTAGAGTGTCTTTAATTTCGTAGTCAATATTTGATAATATTAATCCTGATTCCGCATTTTCTGGGGGCTGTATATCAGTAAATGTTTTGTGCGTAGAGGGTATTGAAAGGGAGTTGTAGAGTGATTTAATGATTTTTTGCTTTGATGTATTTAGTGTAAAAGTGGGAGTGAAGTGTGTAGAATAGTCTATGTATAAATAAGGAAAATAGAGTTAAGAGTTTCTAAAGGATTATGTAGTGCTCAATTTAAATATTTTACGGGTTTGATTGAGATAGAAATAGCAATTCTTTTGAGCTGCCGTCAAAGGCTCAAAAGATTTGGCAGGTATTTGCATAGTAAAGCACCCAAGTCGCCTTAATATGGAATGGAAGGAAAGAAATTATTAATGCCTTTCCATTTAGGCAGTGATTATGTCTTTATGACAGAGTAGGGTTGTACATTCCAGGCCTTGGAGCTCTAGTTGACGCTTTACTTTTAGATAAGTGTCATTACGTTGAGTGGGATGAAATGATGTGCAATTCTAATAAATAGCAAAATGAAATACATTGTGCATAGTTATTATGTACTCAAAGAGAGAACGGGAACGAAGGGTGTTTAAGCTAAAAGATTCGTTGGGTCATTTTGAAAAGTCCATTGTACACAATAGAGGAAATTACCCATTAGACACAATAGGCTCCAGTCACTGCATGCAGGAGCTAAGAAAACTAAAATGAAGCAATGGATTCGAAATTATATTTTATTACACAATAATACATTTATTCGCGGAGCAGGCGAGTACACACATCATCAGATATGACGCTCCCTCCTGGTATTAAAATAATTTACAAAGGTCGTGATAATTTCGACTAAAGCATTTGCATATTGTATGAGTTGTTCAGTTTGCCCTTCACCAGCCTCCCTTTCTCCTCTTTGATGGCAATAACAGCGTTACGACTGTTTGCATGTGTATTTATGTGTTGCTATTACCATTTCAATTCAAATTATAGCCGAATGGGAAGGGATGTTGACGTAAAAAGTATTTCACTCCCAGCAACGCTCAGATCTTATGTTCTGACTTTGTGGTCCTGCCACTAGTGACTAGTAGCTGAGCACCGACCAAGACTTTAGCATTTCATTCACAGCCGAGATTGACTCGCACTCCCTTTCCCTAACTAATTATGAAAGTGAAAGTTTCACCGACTCAATAGGAAAAAATATTACCCGATTTGCATATGAATGCCATACATTGTCTCCACGAAAATTTAATACTACTACAAGAATTTTGCTTTATAAATCTCCAAAGCTAACTTTGTCTTTTCAAAGGCAATAAGTGTAAAAGTTTCTTTGCTCAAATTCCTCAAACAAAACCGACTTAAAACAGAAACAGAAAGCCGCAGGCCACAGGGAGGCTTTCCGCAGATATGCATTTATTTCCCTTTAGTAGTTACTGAGGATAAATTTTATAGGAATTGGAACTGTAAATGGGCACGATGTTAGGGCTGCAAGCAATAATCGAAGATGTGATGATGATGTACAATAGATGAGAAATCCGAAAGCTAGGAGAGTTGATGAATGTGTGAGTGTGAAGAATAATTGTAATGAGATGAACTTAAGAGTAGATTCAATTCCTGGATGCA
>JAAAYG020001260.1:0-28039 GCA_009936455.2 Tomocerus minor
TCAGAAGCTTTTGGGGAATTTTGTAGACGCAAGGGATTTATTATTTCCGTCCTCGTCAAATGCAATCCCCGCTTTCTATTTTTGCTCTGAATTCCTGTCTGCTCTGCATGTTAGCGACTGCTGCTCTCTTCCTCACTTTCTGTGCAGGTTGGGAAGGAGGAGGGAGCCGGGCTGAGGCATCTCTAAGCCACGATCCTTCATTTGGCTACATCTAACCAACAAGATACATGAGCCTGGGAGTTTATCTCCTGTTTATTATTTTCTGTTACTCAATCGAATGCTTCGGAATTGTTTGGCTGTAGCACTAATTGGAGTTTGCCCGGGCAAATGATTAGGTCGCTGTAACTATTAATTGATATGGCCATAAATAACTGGGAAGGAAGGATTTCCTGCACAGCGCAGTGAGCGTGCGACACCAAAGCAACCGTTAATATGCGGCAGACGGATATAAATGAGGCGGATGTCTAAGGTCGCCCTATAATATTGTCGCTCCTCAATAGAAAAGCCTTATTGTGGCTTCCAGCTCATTTCTAATAATGTGAGGCTAGAGTCGGGAATGATCCCGAATTTGCTTCAATGCTCTTGGCAAATATTAGTTGTTGTTCATTGAATCTTTGAAAGTCAGTGGGATAATTCTTTCAGGCTAGACAACTGTGGCCCCTAATGCAACCACAAATGAAATGAGGTGGAAGTCGACAAATAATCTTTAGCTCCTAGAACTTTGCTCCTAGAAATAGTTTGATGCGGTGCCACTGTAGCTAGTTATTATTGTTGTGTGATTAGAGAGATGATTATTTGACGGGTGAACTGATTTGAATTCGTCCCACCTCTGTGTGTCTCTGGGAGGTGCTCTAGGAGCTGCTGCTTGGCAGAGCAGAAAGACGTTGATCTTGCCTTGCACTCACTTACTCAGTTGGTTCTGTTGTGTGCTTGTGTGTCACTGCCTCCTTCCTTCCTTTCAATCTCCTAAATCCAAGTCTCTGGACGAAGAGCTAATTGGGGGTTTCCATTCAAAGAGCACTCGATTAACTCGGCTGGATGTTCAGAGAGACGAGCGTCGACATCCACTAAGTAGCCGCTGCCTTTGATTCATTTGTGCACATCATTCCTCTCGCGACTCCCTTCGCCCTACATGTCTCCGTATGAGTAACAACGCATCTTCCTTTGCCCCCCTCCTCCCCTCCGCAATTCAAATCTCTCAATTATCCCATCAATGAAATTCTAATCCATCTCTCTCGATCATGCACAGAGCTGTCAACTCTGTAGCCTCCAAATTACAAAACTCGGGCTCCCGAATTTCTTCCAGCTTCTTTCTCCTCCTCCAGTTTTAAGGGAAAGGAATTGGAGCAGAACTTAGTCAAGAGCTATTATTGCTTTGCGAATAGTCAAAAGACTCAAGTTCTTCCATTCAAACTTTGCCTCCTTTCCCACTGGAATTTAGCTCCCCTCACAAATATTTAACAAGGGATCAGAGTGACGAGGACTATGATCAGGACTTTTCCTTCTTTTTCTGCAATATTTTCCAGACTCCCATGCATCTATCTTTCAATCTGCTCATAAAGGCATCCAGCTCAGTTCTAATGCGTCCTTTCTTCTTAGAGTCATGAATTTAATTTGCCAAAGCTTAGCCGCTGCTTTAGTCCCTAGCCGTAGTGTGTGTGCTCTACTATTGTACACTAATCTGTCAATTACCCACATTCTCATAGCATTGCCTCCATGTCTTTGTGTTTTATGGTATCAAGGCAGAGAATTGGAAGAGGATGATTGAGATATTTGATGCTCGCCCACACTAAGTAGCTAAGAAGAAAGTTGAATATTTATGTAATGGGATTTTGATGATAGAACTGCCAGTATTTGGATTTTTCAATTAAATCTCTTCGACAGAATTCTTTATCAAAAATTACTTGTCTCCATTTCTCAAATGCTATTATATACACCTCCATGTAGTCGCAGAGAGCTGCTCCACTTTCTTGCAACTACGAAGTCCTAAACTCCTGGCTTTAGCTCCTTCTCAGTCATTAACGATTTTGAGCCAGAGGCTGAGACGCTATTTGCTTAGCATATTTTGTAGCCGAAAACTAATCAAGAGAGTAAATAGCTCTCTCTGACGACTTGCTTCGACAAAGATAAATTAACTTCTATCTAAAGAATTAAGGAGGGCATTAACGGACTGGGCTAAAAAAGAGAGAGAGAGAGAGAGAAGAGGACGTGGCCGGAAACACGAGGACAGACTTTTAAATCTAATTTTCTTGTTGCGTCTTATGAGTGCAGGAATGCTATTATTTAGATATGCCATTAAGACATCGCAGCTCCCTCCTACACATTTCCGTGACATTTTATCAAATTATCTCTGGAACGTCAAGCATTGTCTTGATCATTGGAAATTAAGTTCTGCGATCTGAGGAGTAAAAGTTGAAGAGAGGAGCTAATGAGAGGACACAGGGTGCTTGACATGATCACCACAAGGCAGGCACAGACACAGATCGCAGCTCACAGAAAGTCGTGGCCTGAGCTGCAAGGTGGAGGCGGTTAATGCGGGCATTAGGAGCATCTCCTTTATTAAAACATTGGCCGTAAATCATGCGAGGGTTGTGAGGCACGTCTTTGACTTGGCAAATCCCTCAGCTCGCGTCCACGACAACTGAAAGACATTCATGCGGCAAGCTCCAGCTCAGCAATTAAATGAGCTGATCATCTTAAAGCCCTTTGTTGCTCACAACCCAGGGATTGGAAAAAACATGCGTAATCCAGTGAACCTCACTAGGGAGCAAGGCAGTGCTCCGTCGAGCAAAGCAAATCAAATAAAATAAAGCTAGAATTAGAGATGATGCCATGAGTACGGATGGGGTCCGAGGAAAGGACGAGCGGACAAGGCACGAGCATTGAGCTTAGCAGTGCCTACCTGCACCGTTGTACAAGGTGGCTGTGTCAAATAAAGTCATAATTATGAGTATGCGAGTGTAAATAGAGGAGGCAGGAGTGTGTGGCTGTTGAGCTGAGAGCGGGGGAGGGAGGGAGGGCTATGTACATGCACAGCACAGGTGAGTGGATGAAGATGCAACAATAGAGAGTAGGGTGGGGGCGGTGTGTGAGCGGAAGTCAGCTGTGGTCATTATTATTAGGGGCTCAGTGAGTTGGGGCAACCACAGTCAGTGCAGTCCAGTCCAGCCGTGCACAATTAGGTGATGCAAGCACAGTTAGCCTCGCTATTACCAGGCAGCCCCTAAGTAGAGCGTCTCTCTTCTCTCTCTCTCACTCTTGCCCCGCTAAGCTACGGCTCTGTCCCATCTGCCACACTGCACCCTGCTAATGCCATGTCCACCCACTCGCTGCCTGCACCATCGCCGTCCTCAGCAACTGCGGAATTTATTTGCCTCTATTAATGTGCTCCTTGGTTGTGAAGAGCTTGAGCAGGATGGGATTCCCTTGGCTAACACCTTGATGCTCCATGTAGATGAATACGCATACATCCAGCCTGCCTATAGGCACATGCATAAAAGGAACATGTTCCATGATGTGTGCACTGTAATAGTATCGCAACTCTGTCGCATTCCATGCATGAGATTTAGTTTTTCTGCTTACGGTGATGGTAGTAGCTTGTAATTGGAGTAAGTAGCTGGAAATGGCGCAGAAGTGGCTCTGATAAAATCATTTTCTGTTCGGGATTTATGGTGGTGTTCGTAATCGATACATTGGGCCATTGTGTGCGTGGATGGCAGCGAGAGAGACACACACACACACAAAAGTGCAATGCTCCGTTGGAAGTTGGAGTGCCAAGGAATGTGTGAGTGCTGAGTGGATGGGACTTTGGGGCTGAACGACTCTTGTGCATGCATCACGGAAAGGGCTTTGTTGTCGTCAGCCAGGGACAAGCCATGGCCACGTTAGGAGCCAGTCGAGCATGGAGCGAAATCCTCCCCACCTGCCCCCTCCGTCTGCCCCTAGCCCTCCATCAACAAAGCCGACACCCGTACTTCCCCAAATCTCCCCCCTCTGGTAATCAGAGGAAAGGAAAAGAAAGTGCAAAATTGTCGCCATATAAGAAAATGCTAGTTCCCACGCTTTCTTTGCCATCACATTCCATTGTCACACTCATGTCTTTAGCTTCCCACTTTGCCGAGTGGGAAATTTGCGAAAGGAAACCTTGGGATGTGAAGAGAACGTCCGTTTTTGAATGTACTCTATATTTAATATTAGCTAGCAAGGACTGATAACTGCCAGTTGGTAGCTATTCATCTCGTCTCATCAGCCTCTCTCTTTATCTCCTGCCCCGCACTCTGCGATGGCAATGACAGCTGCATGCGATGCCACAAGGAAGCCAGCAACTCAATGACCACCATCCTCACAATGTATTTGTACTTGATGCAAACATAATATGCGGGGCTATTTCTGATATTATCCAGCTCTGAAGAGCTGTGTGCATTTGACACATTCACTCAGGTGTAGGAATTGCCACATACCTGCACTTCCATAATTCAATCCCATCGCATAACCATCCTACATGACATTATGCGAGGCAGTCAATGCAACCAATGAATTCCATACAGAGTAACAAATAGGAAACCCATTTTCACCTTTCTGCTTGTAGCTCAGAAAGCAAAAAAGCCATTGCTTTTTGAGAAAAAAGGAAAATAGAAGGCTTTTCTTAAAAACCAATGCTCTTTTGATGTTTATCTTTTGAGGAAACGGCGAGAGTAGTTAGCTCAATCCTTCATGATGATATTTATTAGGTTGATTTATTGCAATAGAGAAAATGCAAGAGATTGCTTGCTTTCTTAAAAATTTGTCTCTTGTCGTTATTCCAAAAAAGCAGAAAGGAATAAAAGTTGATTGTTTATTTGCTTTGTGCACGTCGCTGGCCTCCATTAAGTGAGTTGTTGTCTGTGCTTCGTCGTCAATGTGTGGACACAGACAAAGTGATTGAGTGTGCGTTGTGTGTGATGTGTGGTGGTGGGCTTAATTGGGATCCTTCGCTATTATTTAATCAAGTGGACATACAATGTAGCGGATACTAACTAGTAGGGATGGGAGTAAAGCGGGGATGGATGGGGAGAGCGGCGGGAAGATGTCCCTGTGCAGATCCCTTGATGCACTATGCTCTGGTTTAATGATTATGTCTATTGATGCTCATCCTTTTGTTGTGTCACAGGGTCGGCCATTGGGCTCTCCACCTGTAGAGGCCTTCGGATATTTCCTACTGATATTATGCATCGTGCTTCCTAGTTATGTACAAGGTGAGATTTTTTATTTCCCTCTTTGTTACGCGGAGTTCTAAATGAGCGTCATTCAGACATTTATGGCCTTTGTGGGCGGATGGAAGGCGCGGAGAGGATCTCGGCAGGAAGAGCAACGCAGTTCTGGCCTTGAATCCTCTGCCGCGTCCTTGCTTAGCGATGGCCTGTAACTGAGTCTCTGTCTGTTGCACAGGTCAATGTTTTGGCGGAGTGGAGACGTACGAGAAGACGACGGGGATGGCCATGTCAGACAGCGACCCTCAAGGACTTCTACATCAACCGGGAGCGGCAGTGACCAAGGACTGCACCTCCGTATGCCGACAGAGTACAACCTGTAAAGCATTCACCGTGGGTCAGTTCAACACCAATTCTTCATTTATCATATCTCCCTCCCGCCCACGCAATTCTAACAACCCAACCTCTGCAATAAATTCACTCCCGTGTACATAGTTCTTGCAGAAATTCCCAGTTGACCTGTAACCAGTCCACCACAAAGAAGCATTTTATATGTCAAATTAGAACAATATCACTAATTCCAGGATATTCTTCCCTCATAAATGGAATTACATGAATAGAATGGCTTTGGTTAGTTAAATAATTAAATGGACCATGTTTTTTGGATGTGGACTGGACGTCGTCATCTTGCGCTATGACTAAAGTGGGAATTTACTCTCTTCTCATGAATACAAATGACTAGAAATTTCAGTAAACGATGCAATGTTATTTTTGACATACATAAAGAATGATGTCGCTAGAGACTTCTTTGGCATTAATTTTGTTTGTTACATTGTTAGGGGAAATAAAGTTGTGTAGGGAGGCGGGGTCATTGTGTAGGGCAATGGCTGATGCACACCGAATGATTAACAGACTGTGGCTCATGTGTTCCCCATTGAGCAATCTGCGTGAGATTTTAATGAGTGTGACTGAAACTTGCAGATTATGACAAATCGAGATGTGACTCATTTGACCGAGACTCCGTGGGCCGCAGGGACAAGCTGCGTGAAGACCCGAAGACCAACTACTTCGAGAAGATTTGCTTTCGCGGAGGTAAGTAAAGTAGCTAATAGCCCGAGGGCAAAGGAAGAAGTGTGGTGTGATGTGGAGATGCTCGAGACCATTCTTGTCATTGACTAATGGGCCATGAAATGTTTCAGTGTCCAACTTGCAGCAAGTGTGCGGAGAACGACTGTGGACGTTTGAGCGAGTGGTGGGTGCTTTCTTGGACGGATTCGATGACAAAGAAGAGCGCTCCGTACAATCCAAAACCGACTGTGAAAAGCTTTGCCTCCTGGAAACGGATTTCGTCTGCAGGTGAGAAGAAACTTCCAGGCAATAATCTCCCCTCGTCACAACCCAATCTCTGCTGCCTCTTTCTACATCCCCCTATTTTTTGTTTCTAGATCTGCTGAGTACGATGAGACGTTGAAACTGTGTCGCTTGAGTCGCGAGGACCGGAGGACGCAGCCAAGCGCCTTCAGACGCCAGCCTGGAATTGCCGTCGACTATCTCGAGAACCAATGTGTCAAACGTAAGTGCCATTCCCCAACCACTCTCCTGCAATTGTCCAGAAAGAGATGCTCTCGTCTGGACAGAGCGAGAGTGCTGTCTCCATCAACTACTTCTCTTACAATTTCTCCCGTATTTCTAATTTGTAATCCGAGCTGGGACTCGGGAATTTCGGACCTAATTGATGTTTTTTGTTGTATGGGTGTGAACAGAACTGCCTGACTGCCGCTACACTTCTCGCCAAGACGTCTCCGTCATCTCCATGGACGACCTCCAGTTCGCTGCCTCCAGAGAAGATTGCGAGTCTCTCTGTGACCACGTACGTTAACATTCTTCTGCAATGGCCTCTCTTCCGGTGGGGAAGGGGGGATCGGAAGAGGCCATTGCAGCTCGGTTGGATAAATGGGGGAATTAAGTTCAGTCAGGAATGTGGTGTACTGACTAGAATGTTTTGATTGCAGTCCCGCGGGTTCGTTTGCCGTTCCACATCGTTTGCGGTGGACGAGAGCCGTTGCTACTTGAGTGCCGACGACTCCGTGAGTCTCATGGGCGCCCCCTTGCCTCACAAACGGGGAACGGTCTTCTCCGAAAAACAATGCTCCATCAGTAAGGCCCTTTTTCACATCTCCATCTCACTTGTTGCCATGTTGATGCATGGGATAATAGCAATGAGACGACTCTCAGTGCGCAGGTCCTGTGTGGTGGATGGCAGGCTGTGGATTTTTATTTGGATTCTTTGTCGTTACAGATCACTGTGAAGGCGGGCTATTCACATTCGAAAAGGTAACGGGTCATTTCCTACGAACTGCAAAACAAGAGCCGATCGTCCTGGCAGCGGCCGCTCCCGGAGTGACGCTGGAGTGCGTTGAACGATGTCGGGACGCGGGGGCCGACTGCCCCTCTTTCTTGGTCGATCACTCCGCCATGCGCTGCTTCAAACTGGACAGAAACACTCAGGGCAGGGGTGAAGAGCTCACCCGCCGCGACGGACAGAACTACTTTGAAAAGATCTGCTTGAGAGGTGCCTCTCACCCCCAAAACCCCTCCCCCTCCAAGACATTTTGATATTAACCACCTTTTTGGTCGCAGGAAACACGCGGGGATGCCGTGGCCGGGCTTGGGCCTTCGAAAGACGACCCGCTAGGGAATTGCGGGGACACGACGATCTCGTTTTGCACCGCGTTCCCAGTCGCCGGGATTGTGAGGAGAGATGTTTGGCGGAGACGCGCTTCGTCTGCCGTTCTGCCGAGTACAACACACAGGTGAGTCGACGCAGAGACACGAATCATTAGAATTAGAATTGGCGGGACACTTGACGAAAACTTTATTTATTGCGGCAGAGCACCGAGTGTCGTCTGAGCCGGGAGGACCGTCGGACGCGGCCGAACGACTTCGTGGAAGTGCCCATGCACATTGAGTACCTGGAAAACCAATGCATTGAACGTAAGTACCCCTTAAGCCCCTTCCCGACCTCTGGCCCCGCTAATCCGCCTCTCTCTTTTTCCGCAGCTGACAAGCGGTGCACGTTCGACACGATCCCCGACTCCCACCCTCGCTACCTGGACATGGTGGCCAACGCCATCAGCAGCGACGCCGACTGCGAGCTCAAATGCAACACGCACCGCGACTTCGTCTGCCGCTCCTACTCCTTCTATGCCGCCGCCTCCCAGTGCTTCATCTCCGGAGACGATAAAGGTACTTGGTCATTTAGCAATTTTTATTCAGCATTTATCTCATCATCTTTTCATTCATTGTTTTTCTCTTTTTTCTGAATCAGCGTCCGGCGGAGACGAGGCCGTTCAGAAGAGACAAGGCACGATTTACTACGAAAGGAATTGCAAAAGTTCTGGGGGTATCTCCAACTCGATTGTCGACAAGCCGGGCATTTCTCCGCCACCATTCGGCAATGGCATCGCAGACAAAAACCCTGGCCATGGAAACACAGACACGCAGAGTAAGTGCAACTCCCAAACTATCTCATTGGGCACAGAGGTGTGACCTTTGATTGATTGAGCTCTGTTGGCTTTAGTCGGACGATGTGCCTTCGGGCGGATGACTTACGAGAAAGTGGCGGGCTACGAATTGGAGCGGGGCCACAGCTACCTGCTGTACCGCGACGCGGCGCGGGGGATCTCGGACAGATGCGCCAAGCGCTGCCAAAGTGACGTCAAGTGCCACGCCTTCAACTTGGACTACAACCGCAACGAATGCTCCGCCTTGGAGTTCGCCAACGACGAAGTGCGCTACGACCTGAAGAGATCATCCGGAGTGGCCTATTTCGAGGGCATCTGCCTCAGGGGCAAGTCTTTCTCTCCCCGCCCCCATAGCCTAACCTTACCATAATCTAACCTAGCCCTAACCTAACCGAATTCAGGCACTCATTTCCCTCTCTTTGTCTCTGCAGGTGGGGGCTGCGGCCTTCTGTGGACCTTCGAGCGCATCCCGAACTTCCAGCTTCGCGGTTTCGACCGCGAAACGTACAGCAACGTGGGGAAGACGCAATGCGAGGACCGCTGTCTTGAGGAAAGACGCTTCATCTGCAGATCCGCATCTTACGACTGGAAAAGACGCGAGTGCCGACTGAGTACCGAGGACCGATTCACCCAGCCACGGGGATATGTCCCTTCGCCCGACTCCGACTACCTGGAGAACCAATGCGCCACCCGTAAAAACCTTTCCCTTCAAACTAAATTGCGAGTCTTGGAATGTAGGTCAGTTGCCTGTAATGATGTTGGGTGTGGGTGATGTAGAGTCGCGGAAGTGCACGTACCGGAACAACCAACGGGACCGCTACCTCATCTACGTGGACAAAGCCGAGAACGCTCCTAACGACGGCGTCTGCCAACGAGCCTGCGACAAAGAACGGGAATTCAACTGCAGATCCTTCTCCTTCCTCAGCTCCGTGAGTTCTTCTTCCGTCTCCTACTCTCAACCAACCGAAGCACACACTAACACACATCTCACTCTCTCTTTCTCTGACTCACACTCACTCTCTCTCTCACTCATTCTCCATGTCCACTGAATGAACAATTGATCTTTGCAGAGCGGGAGCACGAATCCAACAAGTGTCTGTCTGCTGAGCGGGGACACGGCGGTGAACGCGGGTCCGAACGCCTTCCAGGTCCAGGCAGGAGCCGTCTACTCCGAACGCGAGTGCGACCACAAGGGCATTTCCGGCAGTTCTCAGTACCACCAGCACCCGGGCGGACACAACTTCCCTCCCGGAGGCCCTGGATTCCCGGGATCCAACTATCCCGCAGGACCCAACTACCCAAGCAACACTGGTTACCCGGGAGAAAGTCGTCCATACCCTGGAGAGAGCCGCCCTTACCCGCCAGGACCTGATCCTTACCCCTCAGACCCACGACCCTACCCACCCACCAGCAGAGACCCCTTCCCTCACTCTCATCCTTACCCAACCAGTAGAGACCCCTTCCCTCCTAGCCGAGTTGACCCCTACCCGCCGACAAGCCGAGATCCGTTCCAGAGCCCCTACCCTAGCCGCTACCCCGGCTCCAACAGAGACCCGTACCCCAGCAGAGACAGAGACTACTACTCCGGCAGGGACCCCTACGGCAGCAACCGAGACCCGCTCTACCCAAGTCGCGACCCGTACTCCAGAGACCCGCCACCGTACACCTCCAACCGGGATGTCTACCCGCCCAGAGACAACTACCCCAGAGACCCGTACCCGTCAAACTATCCAGCGTCGCAAGACCCCAATGGGAACTACTTGGACCCAGACCTGTCGCCCTACCGCTGCCGCTACACCGTTACTTACGAAAAGGTCATGGGTCACACCTACAACGGGGCACGCAAGTAAGAGCCGCTAAAAAGAAACAGATAAAGTAGATGCACATAGTTGGTTAACTTTGCAATAAACAATCCTTGCCATTTGTTGGTGGAGGGGATTGGATTATTCAACTGCGGCAATTAAAGTGGAGTGCGTGGGCGTTGATGGCAATGAGAGAGTTTTGATTGTGATTGCAGAGAGCTGATCCCGACGCGGACTGAAGTGGGAGTCACCGGGGAGTGCTTGAAGGAATGCGATCACCTGAGGGAGCGATGTCTGGCTGTCAGCGTGGAGCCTCTTCGGAGCAACGGGCAGCGGTGCTACTCCTTAGACCGCTCCTCCGAGGCCGACGCCTCTCTACTTCATCCATCCGCCGATCTCATACACTTCGAAAAAATATGCTTACGTGGTAAGTTCACACATTTCTTCCAATCTCATCTCTTACCTCATCCCATCTCCTATCTCATCTCATCTCTTCTCATCTCCCATAACGGTCCTACTAATGTGGTTTTTGTGGGACACGCAGAGCGAGGCTGCGGTAAGATGTGGACATTCACCCGAGTGCCAGAGCACGAATTGGTCGGCCCCGGAGATCTCGAGATCCGCAACATCTACAATCGACGACAGTGCCAGGACGAATGTTTACGAGGCCCGCGTGGTCCTTGCAGGTCATAACACTCTCATTCTCTCACTCATCGCGTGCATTCATTTTTATTGGTCCTTCGAGATCACGAGCCCAGAGATTTGTCTTTGCAGGTCCATCACCTACTACGGCCGAGAGCGTCTCTGCAAACTCAGCAGCGAGACGAGGAGGACGAAGCCCGAGAGCTTCCGCAAGGCGGGACCCGAAGTGGACTACATGGAGAACGAGTGCGCCCCAGGTGAGACCCTTAATCCACCCTCTTCCCTTCATCTTGCACTTAACTTACTCAGGTTTGAGCAGAACTCAACTGGCGGGAATTTGTTCATTTTCAGCCCCACCTCATTGCGAGTACACGGACACACCCGGGAGGTACCTGCCCGTGGCTGACAAGTTCGTCGGGAGGATTTTCAGTGTGGAGGACTGCAGACGCGGGTGCGACACGGAACAGGAGTTCCAGTGCCGGGCATTCAGCTTCCATGGCTACCGACGTGAGTGCCTCCTCAGCTCCGACGACACGCACTCCACCGGACAGGCACTCATCGCCGACCCCGAATTCTTCTACGGCGAGCGAGGCTCCTGCAACAACGGTCAGTCCACCTTAACCTCACCTAACCTAACCCTAACCTAACCTAACCTCATGGAAATGACCTAACTGACCTAATGCTTTCTTTTCGGATTGTAGTTCGGGTGGACTGCACGCCTTCGGACATGATGGTGACGATCAGTTTCGGGACTCCGTTCCAGGGCCGCGTGTTTGCTACGGGTAACCCGCAGTCCTGCTTTGAGATGGGTGGTGACCGAAGTCAAGTCGTCCTCAGGATCTCTCTCGGCACTCAGTGCGGCACTCTGCAGCAGGTACGCTCATCTCCAACATCCACGACAGCAGTCGACATCACTCCATTAGCACAGCCACTCCCACACCCACCAGCTACACATCTGCAGATCTACAGATCTTGAGTGTGTGTCTGGTGGCCTTAATATTTGCAGGTGTGCACCTTCGACAGAGATGAATGGGAGAGAGTGAGGCAGGAGGCGCTTTGTAGATCCTTTGACGCCAGTTCAAAGAGACGAGGCAGGAGTTGGCGAGGGCAGGAGGAATGGGAAATGACATGCTAAATGTTTACATAATATTTCCTTGGTGTGGGCGAGAGAGAGTGACGTGTGCAGGGAAGGAGAAGTAGGGCACGGATCTCAAAACCACGAAACACAGAAATTCCCCCACATGACTAGCTCCCCTTTTGTGCACCATAAAAAGAAAGTCTCTTCATTGGCACGCATTGTGACACTCTTTGTAGATCTTTGAAGACGCTCTTCAGACTTTCTCTTTCTCTCTCTCCTTGTCACACCAGTCACAGCCTCCCCCACCTCCCCTCCCCCTCTCTCTCTACATGTAAATATCCTCATCCTTCCAATCTCCTTTTCATCTTTCTCCCAACAGTCTAACTGAGATGACTGACTCTGTGTCTGAAGAGAGGAGTTGTTTGAAGGGCTTTTGATTGGTCCGGTTTTATTAGCATAGAGCATAATAGAAGATTAGGGCAAGCATCTCCATAAAAAAGAGAGATTAGAGGAGGCTCCTCTCTCACGTTTCTTTTATGACTCTCTCCTCCAGTCTCGTGTCTGTGCGGCTTGCATGCACTGCATTCAGTGTGCTGAGGCGCGTAGCTAAGGAAGTGTGCACAAGGGAGCCACAGTCGGTGGCTCTCGTCATGTCCCTCCCGAGTGATGTCGATGGTTGTAGTTCTAAGTAGATCTTTGATTATTTGATGGGCCTTTTTATTGTGTTGCGTGTGTGACGGAGAAATTGTTTTGATTCAGGGGCGAGGGAGATACGTGAACCACGTCGTGATCCAGCAGAACCCGGTGATCATGCAAGAATCCGACAAGACCGTTCGAGTTGAATGCTCTTTTGATGCCAACGACCAGACAGTGTCCTATGCTCCGAGCGGGGGCCCCGGCTCTCGAGATCACGAAGGGGGAGGCATCTCCGTCACGTGAGTCCAGCCAGCACTCTCGGCTGTTTTCTGTTTCTCTCTAGTGCCGTCCCTGCTGCCACTCGGCCCCTGTCCATCCTCGCACTCCCCGTCCGTCTCAGCCCATTTGTGATTGGGCTGAATTCAGAGCGGAAGAGCATTGTGCGGGAACAATGGGATGAGTCCATTGTTCTCGCCACCATCTCCACACATCCACTCACTTCCGGCCTCAGACAAAAACACAATTTAATTGTGTGCACTCGAGTTTTAGCTTCTCATTAGCCCCCACACAAACATCCTCTCTCTCTCTCTCTTTTCCCTTCCGCCAAACACAGAAACATCCTCGGCACACTCACTCGCATCATTTCATTGCTCCTGACATGCCATTTGTGTAGTAGCCAGGAGAGGCTCGGGATGAGCACTGGCCCCTCATTCCTATGACCCTATCATCACTAATGCCACAGCGTCTACGGATGAGGAGGAAATGATCGAAGGCTTCTGGTGTGTGGGTGGGTGGATCTCCTGGTGCACGCATTCCAGTCCCCACCCCACACACTGGGGGGAGCCTCAATAAACTGCACACTGTAGCCCACGTTTGTTATGACATGCACAATCCTGTTATTACTCTCTGTGACAGTGCAATAGAAAGTGTGCTATGATGAAATGCTGGTGCTCTGTCCAGCGGTCCCTCTATTCAGGGCGCATTAAAATGTGCAGCAGGTAGGCTAGTCTCTCAGTGGCAGTCTATGCCGTAGCCTATGCAGGCACAGATAATGATAGTTGAGGGAAGGATGAGTTGTTGAAGGGTGATTGTCGTGCCCACATGTAAATGCCGATCTCTCATTGTCCTCTCCGAGTTATCCTCCACTCTGTTTTGTAATGGGCACTTGTGAGGGATGAAAGTAGGAAATGAGGCTATGGCGCATTAGCTATTCGCAGAATTAGCTAACCGGCCGTGGCTGATCTAATCTGGCAATTCACTGAAAAGGATTGCATCATCCTTCTCCTTCCACTCCTCCTCCCATCAACATCCTCATAGCATCAGCTCAATCAATTTAAATGTCCTTGCCCAAGACGGTTGTGTGTTCCGTGCAGCCAATAGACTCAATTAGGTAGGACTGCCTTGGCTGCAGAAAAATAAGTGATGACACCGACGGAATGGCATGCCGTCTGACACTTCCGCCCGCAAAAAGGACTGGAGAAAGTAATTATCTCTCTCTGAAATGTATTCCTCGGATAGTTGTTAATCTTCTGAGACTTGTTCCTCCTCTCCTTATTTCAATGCATGAGACAGAGCTGAGGAGATGAGCAATATTCGGCGGAGCAGACGGCATTGCATTAGCCCCCCCCCTCCCACCCCTCCTCCTGATTTACTCTCGATACTCACAAGGAAATTGAACGAGTTTTCGTCGCAATGTATTTTGTGACTCTGAAGATCATGGATGCGAGAGAGAGAGAGAGTGAGCCCATTATGAATGAATCCCGCTCAAAGACTCAATTGCCTGCTTAAGCATGCAATGATTTATTAGGCGGCTATTATGAACATGTACACGTATATGCATATAATATTAGTGCATGTGCTAATATATCTAGGGCTGCATGCTGACAGTGTAGCAGTCATGTGTGTCCTGTCAGGCTAAATAGATGTCCTTCTGGATGAGCAAGTCAAAAACTTTGCCACTCACTTTTCTTTGTGGCTTGTACTGTGCATTAAAAGTAGGAGCTATGTATAAAGAGCAATGCCAAAGATTTCAAATAAAGTTTAATCAGGAATCATGTCCTGCACTCTCAAGTCTTGCCAGCTCTTGAAAGGGAAGTGAAAAGAATCTTCGCAGACTTTTCTGAAGAAACTATGCCGCTCTATCGAATGAAATTGTAGGAAAGAAATATTCAAATAGTGCACGAAGAAAGTGGAGTGGATGTTGTTTGGCAGGAAGAGAGTGGTGAGGAGGTTAGGTTAGGACTCGTGTTCGTATGCATGCCTTCTTTGCTCGACAACATAATAATAATAATAGGACAGGGAGGCAGGGAGGACAGGGACCTGCTTTGCATGCACAGAGACCTGCCTGATTTATTTATTAGCTTCTTCTCCTGGGCAAATTGCTCCAGATAAGTTTGATAAAATGTTGGAGTCGGAAAATGAAAGGGAGGGATGTCTGAGGAAGTAAATGTGTGTGCAGATAAATAAAAGTAGGTACTGTCCATAAATATGTTATGGCGCTATTTAATGGCCATTTCCCTATTTACACGCGCAGCATGAGCCGAGATCCTTTGATTTATGTCTGCAGCGTGCCCATAAGCCGCCCAACTCTGTCCAGACTTCCTTTCCTCTCCCTGGCCCATATTTTATGCGACATTTGAGTGGCAGGGAGGGGAGGGGACATCCATGCAGCAGCATCCCTGGATGCATGTTCATTTCAAAATGAGGGGAGCTAATGTGGGGAGGGGCGGTTGATGGGATGGCAGTGGCCGGAAGAGAGACCTCATCTCCTCTAAGCACTTCGGCAGCAGATTGCGGCGTCTGTTCTGTTGTGGGTGACGGGACGGGGCCAGAGCCGTGGGTGGGCTCACTCTTCCTTTCTTCTCCTCCGTTCTGTCTTGACTGAAATGTGTGTGTGTCTTTTGCAGAGTGCCGTTCCGACCGACGGGAACGAACATCGTGACGAACACGGCCCCGACGCCGAATGTGAGGATGCGGATCGTGATGCGGAACGGGCAAGACGCGGCGGTGGTGGGTCTGGGCGAAGAACTCCAGCTCCGCATCGAAATAGATCAATCCAGTGCATTCGGCATCTTTGCACGCAACCTGGAGGCCAGGACCGAGTTCGGCGAGCTCTTGACGCTCATCGACAACATCGGGTAAGTCTCTTACACACTCCCCGCCCGCTACGTCCACACAGCAATCATCCCACACTCCATTCATATTATCACTTTGAGATCATTGTCGATCTCGAACGGGAAAGAAACGACCAAATCACTGTCGCCCCAACACACACGGATTCCCTTGTGCAGCAATCTCCGTCTACCTCCCCCCACTCTCTCTTTGTCTACCTGAGTGGGTCGGAGGAGATGGAATTGGATATTAGAGTACCCCAAGCAAGCAACGTACAACTGCGAGTTGCTGAGAAGCAGGAGCTAAAGGAAGTGGGTCGTCGGCAGAGTCAGTCGACTCCTTTGAAGAAACTCATCAGTTGCACATCCACGTCCGCATAAAGTGCAGCCAGGAGGAAATGCACGAGTTTTCCCAGCGGAACGAACCGAAGTTGGGCGGGCATTGGGAAACTTTCCGCCAAAAGTTCCGATTCTCACTTCGCCAACGTCAACCACTTCAGCATTCCAAATCTTTGCAATAATGAATGAGATTTCGGCGGGTGGTAATTAACGTAGGCGCTTTTAATCCGATTATCTGTAGCCGTGCCAACGCACGTCGCATCATTTCTCCTGTACGACCAAAGAAAGGCTCGTCACTTTTTCATTTTCGCCCACTTTCCCTCTCTTCAACTTTCTCTGTCTGTGCGGCAGGAAGAGGTGAGAGTGGACTTTACATGGCTTCCCGTCATTGTCCTCTCTCCCTCCGAGACCTTTGCACCGAGTGCCGTTCCATGAATTGCACGAGCTGACGTCCTTGCCAACTTTGAGCCTAAGTGTCTGCAGCGCCAGGCAGGCCGAGGAGCGTCTTCCGTTCCTTTCAACTCCCACCACTTTCTGCGGACGAGGGAATTGATTTGATTTTAAGGATCTATTGGCCTCCTCATCTCCTCCACTGCATTCCACGGAACGGCATCAATTTCAGCTCAGCTCCGCAGCATCAGCCACAGGAGGAACTCACTGAGTGAGTGAGTGAGCTAGCGAGTGAGCGTACGAGCGAGTGAGTGAGTGAGGGAAAGGTGAACACTCGAGACGTGCACAAAAACTCTGAATGAACAAGTTCCCTTTCTGTGCCGTCTTCCTTTGAATTCAATTAGTAATTTTATTTGCCTGCCTTTGTGCCGTTCCGAGGGACTTCCGCAACAGAGAAACCTAATTTCGTATTTATCCGCCCTTCTCCAACGGACATTGATAAATTGTCATTTTATGCTTGTTTGTACTCAGCCAATTCATTTTTCTCTTCAAAGGCACATTCCCTTCCTCTAACTTCCCATAATAGTGCTCGGCAGGAGAAGAGTCAATGCATTCCGAAGCCATTTCCTTCCCACACCCGCTCATGTACTCACTCACTCATTCACTCACAAATAAATAAAAAAAAGTTTCATTTGGAAACTACATTTCCACTCACTCACCTCATACATACAACGGAAAGAGAGGGAGAGAGAGGACATTTCCATCTGCAACTCAATTGTGTCCAAACTATGCCGTCTACTCAAATCGCCCTTTCTCCACACTCAAATGAGGGAATTCCGTCTCAAAACCTCCGTTCTCGTCCCAACCAAGAAGGCCAAGAGATGTACAGGCGCGACGAGCTTGCTAGGCAAGTTGTTCGAGGAAATTCTCCCGTTCCGTTCTCGCTCTCGCTCTCCAGACGAGCGAGACTGAAATAGAGGCACTTGCCGTAGGTGCATGAGAGCGAGGAGATGAGAAAAAGTGCGAGGAGCGACGGCAGTTCACCGCCTTCCACGCAACTTCAATCCACGCTCACCTCTCCTAAATGTTCAACGGCTGAGATAGCCCACTAACCGATAAACTATTTGAGCCCCAATCCTGAGCTAAGGTAGCCGACATGTAGGCATAGCTTTTGTTCAATTCAGTAGCTGTGAACGGACTTTCTGGATTTGTGCCGTGGGATTTGAATATTTGTGGGAGAGGAGTGCCTGAGGCAGAAAGATGTGCATGGAGCTAAGTGGGCGAAGGAGGGGCGGGTGGGTGCATTGGGGTGGGGTGGGCAGGGAGCGTTGCAAGTGAGTCTTAATTGAAAGAAGATGGTGGGCACTTTGTTCCGTGGCTGTGGCTAAGTAGCTCCAGTTCTTGCAGCAGTGAGTTCCGGGCACGGATCGGATAATTTGATTAGATAAGCTGGAATTAAAACTCCATTGCATGTCAGAAGCTGGAAATTAGAATGTCTGTCTGTGCCGGGATCCACTCTCCCGCTAATCTCCGCCAACCCGCACTCTCCTCTTCATTCCACTTCATCTGCTAAACATCCCTGTCTCAGTGCCGAAGTTCGTCTTGCACGGAGTGCGTGGAGAGAGTGGCCAGGCAGCCGCGGCGGACATCCGCCAGTCCAGTCACACGCCGCATCGCACAACCCACAGAGTCGGGCCCATTAAAGATATTCATTGCTCCCTGGACAGACATTAGCCGGGACAATAAATATCTTTAGTATGTCCATGACCTCCTTGCAGTCGACTCTCTTCTTATGCCTCCCGTCTGTTTGTTGGCGAGAGGAGTCGCCGTGTGACGACAGCTATCTCTCTCCCCACCCCACATACCCCACCCAACTCCAACACACCTACACTCTCTGTTTTGTAGCGGAGTGGATTAGCCACGGTGGACTCTCGGATTTAAATTGCAAATCATTCCCGATGTCGACTAATCTCAATTTCCTCGGGGCAGAGGAAGATGGACGACAGGCGGAGAGCGGATGGCCGTGCGGCTAATTGAGATCTACGCACGGACTCAACTTGCTCTTTCCTCGTATTTTTCAGAGAGAGGAAGTTGGGGTGGAGTTGCGAGGTGGGGGCGGGGAGGGGAGAGCAGTTAATGGGCAGTGGTTGTGACGCTCTCTAATGGCGTGATTACGGCAGGAGCGGCGACAGCTCTCGCACATTCTCCGAAAATTTAATCCGCTTAGGATTGCAATCTTTATTTACTGTGGATAGATAATTGTGCGAGGAGAGAAGGCGGAGGCTCGAGAGACGGCCACCCGACTCTCTGGAGACTAATTAATGAATCCTCCGACATTTAATGTTTCTCCCTAATGCATTAACTTATGTAATTAAGGATGCTTACGAGAAACAAAATCCCGAATTTTCAATTTGCCACCCGATCTCTTGACTCCCGACACTTTAATGTCTGTGTGTGTGTTAGAGAGAGAGAGGTGCCGGAATGGGGGGAGGGTCAAGTCGGAGGGACGTAATCGGAGGGGGCATGATCTCGGCTGGGCGTGGGATGATTAGCGCGAAATGCGAATCCGTCCCTCCCGCCCATCTGTGGCGGTTGTTGTGTGGCAGTTGATGAGTAGAGATTCTGAGAGTGTTAGGAAAGTTGTGGCGACTGTCTTGGGGCACGGCGTGGACGTTGCAAGATGTCTGGAGTGGATTGGACGGTAGTGTGGTGAGGGAAGTGGAGGAGGAAGGGTCTGGAGTCCGGTGATCCCCTTAATTCCCGGCATTAGCAAGGAAATGAAAAAGAAGATGCTATCGACGACAATTTACTGGATTGCTATTTGCCATTTGATGGGACACGGGGCGATTAGGCTGGGCTACGACGTCCGGTCAACTCTCCTGGGCAGCGACTTTAATTGAGAATCCCACCATCCCCGCCCGCCCGACACTTTCATTCACTTGAGCGACTTATTGCCCGACTTGACTCCAGTTGAATCTAATGGCACTGCTGTCATGCAGAGAAATTGAAAGGAGGCGAGTGGGCCATTCCGTTGTTGATGGCCCCGTTAATGCATGCACAGTGCACGGCTCTCATTCCGCCCGCCGCCACTCCACGGCCCTTCAGCCCCCATTCGCCCAACGATTATGTCTTCGACAACTCTTTCATTATTCCCTTTACGACTGCCACAATTTAATTCCATCTCACATGCCCCTCTACCCATCTCTCTCTCTCTCTCTGCATCTGCATCACTGCATCACTACTGCTGCGAACACAAAGAGTCCCGACGCGACGAGCATGCAGATAGTGCCGTGTGTGTGTGTGGCGTCAATTGGCTGGCAATGTCTGCATACAGAATGAATTCTCGCTGCCCGGACACTCATCTGCAGGAGTGGACTGTGTGGAGTGAGTGTCGAGTGAGAGCGGAGAAAGAATTGGGCCAAGAGATTTTAATCCCCTAGTAGGCCATTCGAAGATGAATCGCCGTCGGGAAGGGCATGGAGTGGATGTCGGGATGTGTGGACATAAAAAGTGGATGGACGTGTAAATTAATTTCCAGTGGCTTTGACTGTTTTTGTTGTTTGTAGGTGTGCGAGGGACCCGAACGTGTTTCCGGGCTTAGAGTCGGAGCGGGGAACTCGTAACCTTTTCGCCAACTTCAAAGCCTTCCGCTTCCCATCCACGGCCACCGTCAACTTTGTGGCCACGGTTCAATTCTGTCAAGATCTCTGCCAGCCGGTAAGTAACCCGTTGCCGCATCTTCATTTTCTTTTACTGCTCTCAAAGCCCGCAGCCGCCATTACCCGCCTCATCAAACCCGAAGCGCCACAAAAAGCTTTATGCTCTTTCCTGCCTGTCTCCTGCCCCATTTACGCCTGCATCTTCCGGCTTAGCCTTTTAGCCCGCAATTACAGAGCTCTTAGCGAGGACTTCCTCACCTTCCCCGACACACACTCAACATCATCACGTCTCGCCTCTCCTCCACTCCACACTCATCACATCAGTGCAGGAAGAACGAGAGAGCCATGTCCGTCCGGATAGGCAAACTGCCGCATCGCTCGCACTGCATGTCCTCTGTCCCTGCACGAGTCGTAACACATAGCCCTTCCACTCTTCCGTCTGTCCGTCTACTCTCCTGTCTCTGATGCAATGAATGAAGGAGAGTTCTCACTTTTTCCTTTTTACGACCTCATAACTCAAATTTCATGAAGAGCTCCCTGTCTCCATTTATCCTTTGGCCTCTTTCGCTCTAATCTGGACTGAATGTCCCGACTCTCCTGTCCTCGCATTTTACGCCCTTTCCCTCCACTTCCCGTCCTCCACTCCAAACAGGACAATGGAGTGCGGAATCTGTGATTGAGCCACTGCACAAAAGAGCTAAGTGCGCCCAGATCCTGCATGCCCATCCCAAGGACCTTGCTCCCCAATCTCAGGAATATGCAAGGGAAATCATTAGAGATGCATAGCTCGTTGTCCCCCTGCTACTCATTTCATTTCTCTTTTATTTTATGCTCATCTCTCATTAGTCACCAGCAGAGGGATCTGCCAAGGATCTCAAGTCCCGAGGAATCTCATCCCATTCCCTTCTCTTAGCTCATTGTCTTTGCAATTTAAAGGAATGTTATTGCATCCTCCTTAGCATCCTCATCAGTCCTCCGGTCGCCTTCAAGGCATTTCATTGTAAAGCCATTGGATGCTCTGCAGTTGAAAAGGATTCCTTTCCCAGCTTTAGAATTCCTCCTCCTCCAATAAACAGGCGAAATTATTGAAATATTTCTTAAAACATTCTCTCCAGACCTTTCATAAAAAGGAAATAATTGGAATAAATCTCGTAGACAACATACAATTCAACCCTTCAATCAACTTACAGAGAAATGAATTAGCGGAGGACGATTTAAAGCCTACGCAGTTACTTTATCTCGATTATTTTATTTGTTTCAATTCAAGTTTGGCCACTTACAACTTACAAATCCTTTAAATTCAAACAAGTGAACTAATTCATTTATTCCAATGATTTCTATAATTTCTTTGAAGTAATCACTTCACACAGAAGTGAAGTGGGTCTTCTTAGCTTTTAAGCTTCCACTTGAAATTGGGAAGTGGGACTTGGGGGGTTGGCTGGTGGACCTTTCCTCTGATTTGCATGATCTGAGACGGAAGGTTGAGGAGGGAGTGAGTGGCTGGGTGGATGTTGCGGGTTGAGTCTCGGCATAATTCGCCGGAACAAGAAAAAGCTTTTCTCGCATCTGTCTTCCTTCTCACATTGCACGGGTGTAATTTGGAGGTTAGCCTAGCCTTGAGCCATCCAAATCCCCGAGCTCTAGTCCCGAAAAGATTAGGGCTCGACTGGAGCGATACAAATATGATTAGATCCCGAAATAGCTCTGGCACAAACAACAACCCACAGCCTATTTTCTGCTTGGCTACACCTGTGATAATGGAGAGTGGCAATCGTCGGAGAGCTGCAAACAAAGAGCAACACCTAATTCAAAACATGTAATCCTCCCATTCCCCGCACACCTCCATCATCTCCTCCTGCACTCACAGACACTCGGCTTTTCTCCATCCTCCATGCCTCGTTATCTTTTCACGCAACTCACTCTCTCTCATCATTTCTCCTTCATCCCTCCATCTCCTCTGACACTTGACCTGCAACTCCTTACAACCGCCAGCCACAGCCATGCTCCTCAACATTTTCTCCTCCACGTTCAGTGCTCATCATTTCGGAATATTCTGCCATTCTTTGTGCTAGCGGAAAAGCCTGTGTCTTCCTCTCCGGATTCCAAATGCCAATGTGCCCTGATTTAGCGGGATTTATTCACTGGCTTTGCTTGTCATTTGGAATTGCACATCTCCTGATCCTATTGTCTGCCCCATTATCTCTTGCAATCCCCGAACACGGCTGATTAATGCTCATCTAAATTGCCTGCAGCTTTATTTATGGCAGTCAACTCTGTTAAAGATCACTTGTTCGCACGCTAATGGCCTGGGGCTATGTCTCGAGCATGGAGATGAATGTAGGGACATGTCAGGGTTACTCACTGACTTTTTTATTTAAATTGTGGCAGGTGAGATGCCAAGGAGGGCTGGAGTCGTTCGGAAGGCGGAGACGCTCTCTGGACTCAAACGACACGATGGAGCATCGTCACCATTTCCAGGAGATCACGATTCCCGTCCCGACCATGGCCACCATCTCCACGGCGCCTTCCCGCCCCGTCGCCAATTTCAACAACCTGGGTAACAGCAACTCCAACACCTCCAGCTCGGAGAAGGAGAGTCCGAAGTCTTTCTACAACCTTTTCCCCTCCGACGAGCGCAGAGACAGGAAGAACCCGCTCACGCCTTTGTGTAAGTCTTTTTGTATGTACAACAATGCCCGCTTTCTTTCCAGCAGCATTCCACCTGCGTCTCTACACAAAAGAAACATTTCATTCCTCCAACTCATCCCAATTTATCTTTACACTCAAAAAGGCCATAGGACACTTTTACGTTGTTAGCCTAAAACCTGCACTGACTTCAGGCACGAAAACTTTATTAGGGGTATTCACTTTTGGACGTAGCTGTAGTGAAGAGGAGTCAGTGGATGTCCTGTGAGACAGATCTCAAAGGAGGTGTCTCGGCGTGCACGTACGCGGATATTTAGCGCTACGCTGCTCTGCACAGTGAGGAGAGGCAACATAATTATCTGGTGGATCTATGTACATCTTTGTGCGGGTAGCTATTCTATTGAGGACCCAGTTTCACCTACTCACTTTTAGCTGAGCATGGATGATCTTCTCTCAAACTCAGTTGGATCTGGATTAGGTTAAGAGAGAGAGAGAGAGAGAAGAGAGGGAGATAATGTGCCGTAAAAGATAAGGGAAACGTGTCGGAGGAAGGAATGGGAAGAGGATTTAATTCAGGGCATTTATTCTGAAGACTCGTAGCATTTATTCTATTGCAATGAACTGAAGACTCACTTCTAACTCCGAAATTGCCCTGTTTAGAGCTCGATCTTTTTGGCGGTGTTGATGTTATTTCCTCTGCGAAGACATGGACCAGTGCACATCAATAGATAAGGGGGCCAATAAATAATTATTATGTACCCTGAGTTATGTAAATGAAAAATAAAAGTGCAAACCGCCGACTGTAAGTTGCAGTCGGCAGCAGACAAAGGGATTCATTTTTATGGAAGAACAAGAGGCTAGTTCTGTTTATTGTGTCTGTGTGGTCGGGCAGGAGAGAGAGTCGCGTGTAGCCTCCGAGACCACTTTCTATTTATGACATTTTTATGGATGAAGGCTGAATTTGGATAGAAGTTGGATTCAATGCTCTTTATTACCTCCATTCACCCCCCCCCTCCGTCATGCCACACCCAGCCTCCCTCTAGCTGAAGAAGAAAGAGCGTCTTCTCAGCCATGACACAAAGCTCAGTGTCAACGAAGGCGTAGAATGCCGCGAATAAGTCGTCATCAATGATCACGGCAGACAGGTTTAAAATAATCGAGACCGAAGTAATGTGTAGCAGTGGTGACAAGGAGGGAAAGAGCTGAATGTGGCTAGACATTGTTATTGAAAGAGTGTGGTTGGGCGAGAAATGTCAAGGGATTGCTAGAAAGGAAAGTCTGTGTCTGTAGGAGGACGATGAGTTGGCTATTTCTGTGTAGTGGCTAGTTACGCGTCGGTAGGTAAGGACAGGGAAGATGGAATGGAAAGAGAGAGAGAGACAGGAGTCGGTTTCACCTGTCTCCGATGGTTGACACTTCCCGCCACTCTCTTCTCTCTCCGCCGACCTTTGTCTCCGTTTGTGTGGGAGGAAAGGAGATGAGCGTCGGAAGACGCTCCCCTGCATTGACGTTGATTTGACTTTGTTACTGCGGAAGAGATTGATGAGTGACTCCGTCGGTGAAAGAAGTCATCTGGGAATCATCTCCCTCCCGTCCTCGCCTTTCCCCTCTCTGCCGCCAAATCTCTTGAAGATCTCTCCTCCTCAACTGACGCCGCTCTGATTAGGGATATGTGTACACAGCTAGGGAAGACACAGTGTCCCTGTTATCTTGACATAATGCACTTGTGGCCATGGCCATGTGCCTTGTTTAAGTCTGACGTGGAGCGTGAGCGTGATAGATATATGGGGCACACGTATAGCTCACGTTCTGCATGATAGAGCGTGATGTGTGCACTCTGCTCAAAGAAAGTGCTAGACAGGAAGAAGAAGAAGAAAAGGAGAGTCGCTTTCACTCTGTTGCGTGTGTTTGTGAGACGGAGAAAGGAAGGCAGGCCGGGATGGAGTGTGTGGGATAGGAATGAACAGCATTTGATGCGATGAGTGGGATAGAAATGAATCTAAGCGGAGCCATCAGCCTGTGCTCCAACTTCCATTTCTGCCGCTTATTGCTTTACGTTTCCAATGAGAATCGTGTTGTTATTTCTAGTGGACGAGGAATTGCGTTGTGGTGGGTGGGTGCGTGGGTGGGGTGCGATCTGCAATTAAAGTGGCACATGCTAAACCTCCACAGCTCCGTCTTGGGAGGAGGTGGAGTAGAGAGGGAAGGCAGAGCACGTAGCAGGAGATCATCGTCTCAAGACCTCAATCTACAAATAGTGGAGTGACATGTCTAAGTAATCGAAACGAGGCACATTCCGCGGCCTTGGCTCACAAGGAGTCGCTTGGTCGGACGGATGCGGATGATGTGGCTCAGCAGGCATCGTTCCTCGGACACACGTGCCTACTTGTCTCGTCGCAACATCTCACTTGCATATTCTGAGTTATCTGTCATTGATGCGTGGGTGTGTGTCCGAGAAGCACTCTACCTCGTCTGCTCTGCTTCCTGGCTATCCGTCTGTGCCCCACGGCCCGGCTGGCGAGAAGAGCGAGCGGCTAGTGGAGAAGCGTCCCGTGCATCAACGGCCATTCCATTAGAGAGGCAATCTCCCTAATGGCTCTCTGGAATTCAATGGGAAGTTGTATGTCACTTGCCCGGATATTTATTCCAGCAATTCCCCTCCAAAGAACGGGATTTCAATAATTGAGGCGATGATGTCCAGGAAGAGAGCCGGGGAGAGGGGAAGGGACACACTCGGACACCACAGGCAACAAGAACTCACTCCCACCACTGCAAATCTCCTTTCTCCCACTTTTCTCTCACTTTCTTTCCTCTGCCCGGCATTCTCGAGCCCAGCTCCCTAATCCTGTCCCGACTGTTCTACAGTGCAAGAGAAAGGCCATCGCCGCCGTTCATTCCTTCAGACGACGAAGGAATTGCAGAGGCCTTGCCAATTTTACCAGGCAGAAAATGAAAAGGCAAATGACGTGAGTGTGGGTGCGGGGATTGTGGGGGTGGGGCGTGGTGAAATGAGTTGATGTGTTCATGGCTGTGTGCAGCTGCCGACTGAATTGACTTCCCTGTCCATGTGAGTTGTAGGGATTGATGATGGGCCGTAGGAAGGGGCAGGATATTTGACAGGACGGAGTGGTACTTAAATTTGCAATGGACGTTGCAATGAATCCGATTTGCATGTGAGTAGGAGGTGGAGGGCTCCGTCGGGCTCTTTTGACGAAGACGGAGTGCCTGAGTGACGGCTGTGCACGCTGCCCGCTGTCGGCTCACTTTACGATGACAGCAGTTCATCAGCGCCCGGCTCGTGAAGATGAGTGTGTAGGGCGATGGCAATTCAATGCACGTCCCTCCACTCTGCCATGTGATTAGAATAATTGCACATCCGCGCCTTGCATCTCTCTCTCATCTCTGTAGTCGCTCACTGCTGCCACTTGGGAGAAGTTACTAGCCGTAGTTCTATAGGGAATAATGAAGGCAGCTCAAGTTCGGAAAGAGAGAGAGAGGCGGGTGGGCGGGATTAGGAGGGCGAGTGATGGAGTCGGTGTCATGTCTAAGTGAATGTTGTGCAAGGGCCGAGTGGATTTTGATCGGCGCTCTGTTGCTGCTTGGCCGTCTGCCGAGAGACGATCTCATTCATTCTTAATTACAGTGAGTCCAGATGTCCCCGCCAGACAGTGCCCGCCCCTAATAGCTCGCCGAGAGGCGGGCGAGGGCTGTGGTGACAATTGCCCATTTTCCGTCTTGGTTTCTTGATTATACTTGATTCTTATTAAATACTGATCTATTGATTCATTTGCAGATGTGCCGAACGGAGGAGGCTACGGAGGAGGCCCGAGCCGGGATCTAAACTCGGAAGCGGGTTCGGGTAGCGAGAACCGCCAGGCATCCATCACGCGCGTCTCGCCGACCAACGCAGCGGCCCCGACGACGACAGAGAGCTCAACGACGACCACCACGCAGAATTCGCGCCCCATGGACTCGGCGCCCATCCTGAGTCCGACGGTCCTGACCACAACTGCCCGCCCCGTGCCCGACATCCCCAACGCCCTCCCCATCCACTCAAAGGTAAGCCCATCGACGCCCAGTCTCCCCCGCCCCTCCCCTCCCGAGGAGAAGGAGGAGGGGCATCGGACCCCCTTAGGGGCACAGTCACTGACTTGGTTGCTTTTTTTGTTGTTGCAGTTGGTGGTGCTGTCGAAGGACGAAGGGCCGCTAAATAACGAGGAGCAGATCCGCCGGGGCTTTAATGACAGTCGAAATTACGGAGCCGGTCCTTCCAGCATGCCAGGTAATGTCTCCTCACATTAATCACATCCACCATGTCGCCTCCGTAGTCGTTAAGAGCAGCCTCAGTCTTTTCCGCCCCGCCACTATGCACATTAAGTGTCAATGCCCGCAACGGCATCGTGATGCACGGCAGGGAGCTGTGCCCGACCTCCGAACTGCAAGCATCTGTCCCGACTGGAGAGAAGACGTGCGTGGGTGACCACAATGCTCATTGCCGGGCTGCAGAGCGGGAGAGAGGACTAATGTCCTCGTTGCATGTGCCCGAGCAGTGCGGATGCGGCTGAGTGACGGAGCTAATTTATGAATCCCTTCCTTACTGCCCCACTCCAGACTCACTTAACGGGATTTAGATTGCCTGAGTGTGGCGAGGTGATTGAAGAGGCAGGGCCGACGCGAGGCCGAGTCGGCCACGGCGACGCCCTGTGCCGATTCAGAGACAACGCCACTGTCACACAAGCCAAACATTTGCGAGCACAAATTGAAAAGTGACAGGGACGTTGATAAAGTGCGGGGAGAGGAAACAAATGCCTGGCAGGGCACCCGGAGTCGGAGTCAGGACCTCCATGCCCACCGCCCCACATCCACTTCGTACGATTATTTATGTCACTGCCCGAGCCAACTATCAAGTGCTGCGGCAGGGAAAGTAAATTTCATCAGCCCCCCCCCCCCCCCCCCCCCCCCCCCCCCCCCCTCCCCCCCCCCACTCCCCCTCCTCCCTCCCCCGCTCCCCGCCCCCCCCCCCC
>JAAAYG020001282.1:0-29180 GCA_009936455.2 Tomocerus minor
GAGAACTCAACTGAATGTATCAAATATTTCTTGGCAAAGCGGAAAAGGGTAACAGAAATTTTAATACAATAAATATTTAGTTTAACTCTGGATTGGAGGCGATGTATGTTGAGTTCTAGTTGCAACGAGCGGAGATATTTCAAGTCATAATGAGTAATAGATAACATGGTAATCTGGTAATAACTGTTTCACGTAGCTCTAAATTATGCATCACGTAGTACTTCCCACTTTGCTAGGTTGAAATGGTGGCTTCTCCACTGGTCCATCCAAAGCGGCAAGCGAGCAGAACGAGGAGAGATTCGGTGAAAGTATCATGAGGAGAGAAAGCAAGATGGTTAAACATAAACATGTTTATTACGCTGCACTCCGCTCTGGCTTCCCGTCCTGTGGTTTTCTGCTCTAATTAAATACTTTTAATTAGAGCTGCACAGAGATTTCTGTGTTCTCTGTGCAAATGTACAAATGTGTTTGCAAATGTAAATTAGATTGAATAGCAGAGACAAGGAGATGTATAAATTAGTTTTTTATTGAATTATTTATATCTAAGTAGGAAATGAGTGGCTGCAATAGGCACATATGCTAGTTGCCTTAATTTCTAGATAACACATCGGAATTTCATGTGCACAACGGTCATTTTGTATTAGTTGGCTAAAAGAAAGAGGGACAAGTGTGTAAAAGCGGATGCACGTCCGAAGTTTATGTGCCATGTGCTCTCTGACCACCGAAAGAATGAATTTATTTGAGGACGAGAGCCTTAAGGCAGGAATATTTCTTCAATCGCAAACAACTGCTCCCCACTAATCGTTTTCTTGAAGTTTAACACGAAAAGGAAAGGAAGGCAGGGAAATTCACTTTGTGTTGACTAATAGTAGGACAATACAAATAGAATTTTGTCTTAGCATTAAGGAATAGTCCGAGCGAAGCGAGCGAGGGAGGATGGGAAATAAAGCGACGACTGAGGACAAATACTTGTGCAGCATTCTGTCGTAGGTTAAAGCGTATCGATTGGATAGTAAATTGTATGGGGGAAACCAGAGTTCGTGTGTCTTAAGTTTGGAATCTGTAGGATGGTGGTGCTGAACTGGGAGGGAAAGTAAAGTGACGTGGGGCTAAGCCACGAAGGGAATCCGGGATGACTCCAGCAGAAAATAAGAGAACAAAGGAAACGAAGGACAGATCAGCATCCTTTCACCTTTGTCTAGTTTTCTTTCTGGCATGAACTTTAGTTTAGCCCTCCTTTGCACTCACATCTCATCAAATCAGCTTTCAATTAAATTGCATTTTCGCAGAACTTTCGCCCAGTCGGTGCAGCCTGGTTGTAACATTTAACTTCCTTTATCTCCTTCATTTTCAAGAGTTAGCCCAACGAATAACGAACAATAAACTCTGAGGCAAAGAACAGAGAGAGAGAGAGAGAGCACAATAGAAAACGAACGTAAAATCTTTGCCTGCTGCCCGCATCCACACAGTCATCATCCACTTATAGGTAGCTACTAATTCTATCTCGCTTTTCCCTCTCCACTCCTTTTCACTTGTGGAAAAACTAGAAAATCTCTGTTAACTTCATGGAATCCCCTCCTGTGAGGTTCAACACAAAATGTGCTAACTGCGACCAACTATCCTGTAAAACAATCAACCGCTAAATTGTCTAGAGAATAATAGCCTCTCTACCTCTGACTCAAATAATAGGCTATTGCGGTTCTAAATGCTACATCTACGGTATATCCTATAGCATTTCACATATACAAATTTCTAATAGAGAGACAGAGAGATTGTTTCTTTGTGTGTTTGCCCTGCTATACTATTAATATTCCTATCTTGCTCAACTAAAATCTAATGTTAGGCCAATGCCCATTGTTGTATGTACGAACTATACGAGTAGATTCTGTGTGCTTTTCTAGGTAGCTTTATCGTTTGCTTAGCTAGAGTATTGTCCCAACTCCCAACAACCTGAGTCCTAATATTATATGAACTTTCTGTTTCTTACAGAGCTTCATGATGCAAAGACAGGAAAGCAATGCAGTGTGGTGATTTCCTTTTATAATTTAATACTAAATCCTGTTTGTTATTTCGCGAGAGAACCTTATGTGCTACATATACTTAGGAGACTGTTACATTTCCCTTAATTTTCAGTATAGAGCATATATAGTTAGGTATATAGGCAGAGCGTGTTAGTCCTCTGTAGAAATAGCTTGAAATATAGACAGTCATTAAGGTCAATCTAAAGTGAACACGCCGGGATCTAAATGGCAATACTTATCTTGGTTTGTTCATGTTCCACTCGAATATTTCCTACTAAAGCTATTAGATACATTTATAGTTCACCTTCCTTCTGATGTTTTGTGTACCTACTATAAATTCTAGTAGATATTAGGGCTTTAGTCTCGAGATGCCTAGTTAGTAATGTCCTAGCTACAATAGCACACGTTTTGTAACATCCATAACATGGCTCTGTGGCTATTGGACTCCCAGATCCCAACTAGCACCACTACTCCGACAATAATAAGGGTTAGCAACCGATAAATGCTATTGTAGCTAATGCACGTAGTAAATCCACTTTCAAAGCTCTCTACTTCAATCTAACTCTAGTGGACTTGTCTAGAGCTAAAGCTAAAACTCTTCACCACGATTAGTGATCCAGTTTAATGCACGCCTACGGAACACTACTCTATTTTCTCTCACCTAACACCTTTTACTACTAAGTAACTAAACTCTACTTCTCCACTGCTAATGCACAGTGTCGACTCCGAGCTTTACCTAATTTTAACTTGCAAACATACGTCAACATCATCTCCCCTTACTTTAGCCCAAATTGCCGAAATCAAGGCAGTGACATAAGTTGGAGCAGTTTTCTTTAATAACAAACGACAGGATAAAAGAAAAAATAAATTCCTTTCTTTTTCTTACAGAAATAACTACCTTGCGCCTTGCGTAGAGAAATCAATAGCACAGTTTCAAAGAAAATAACATTTCGCTATCGAAATATCATTAATTGCTAAACACGTTTTTTTTTCTTCTAAAGCCACGAAATGCACAATTAGGGTTTTAATTGTGTGTGAAAAGTGGATTAAGTCAAAGATTTCGTTAGTGAATAGTCAATGGAGTTTCTTTGTTAGCGAGGAGAAAAGTAATCTGTAGAGATAGAGGGAGCCAATATAAAATTCTAACAAAATATTTTCATCCTGACACTTTGGATTTAGAGAGAGAGGTTGTGGAATAAAAATATCTTGCGGAAGGATTGACAGGGCAAACTAATAGGCGCCATATAAGTATTCCGCTTCAGTTCACATTTCGCATTACTGTACAGGAAAAGAACAAGCCAGTCTATTGATTAAATGATTAATCATCCATTTCCTTTGAGAAAACTAGACTGTTACTCAGAAGAGCGTCAACGCAGCCAAAGAAGGGATCCACAGAAGGCAAAATCAAACCACGGTTGCTATTTTGTGGATCCAGCAGCCTTGGTTCACATCACAATGCAGAATAGAACGGCTAAATGCAAGTTTCACTTTAGTGAGAAGCAAGAAAGGGCCATGTCGCTCAGGAATTTTCTTCCAAAGAAAAGCAAGTACGCAATAGTGCCTTGTAAGAAAAACACCGACTCTCCTGCTATGTTAGTAATGTGAGCGATCACATCCTATCGTGTCTGTCAGAAGAAATGCTATCCATCCGAAAGCATCCGAACAAAGTTACATCTCCCATCCAGTCACTACTACGTTCAGGAATTTTCTCTTACAAAATTGCTACTCCAATTCCACGTTGTAGTACATTAGATCAGTTACAGCATCAATGTCACGTAATTATTAATTGAGCCTGTCTTCGTACTTGCAATTTAATTTCACATTAGATAAAATTGCATTAAGTCTTGAAAGCATTTGTGCTCCAATCCATGTCCGTATAGAAATCCTTAACATCCTTTTTTATCAAACCTTTCATAAACGTTTTTACTAAGAAGGGAAGGATTTATTTTTCTTTTCAAACTGAGCAAAAATTATATTTTCACAGTTATTTTACATGATTATCTCATTAAAAGTTCTTTCCATCTAGAGAAAGGCTTAAAAATCCGAATTAATAGCTAAATTGTTAAGTAATTGCATTATAATGGAATTACAGCGTGTAGGCGGCAGTTCCTAACTTTTGTAACAACGTAGCCACAGTGAAAAAATAGGAAAAAGAATGCAACGTAGCAGAAATGTATCCGATTTGAATTGGCTTCCATTTCCATTCCATTTTGTACGGATAGTGCATAGAGTAACTATTACAATCCCTACTTATATTTTCAAGAACATATATATCAAAGATTGCGAGACGAGCTAAAAAGTAAGAGCGAGGAAAGGAAAGAAAAAAGTATTTTTACTCTTGTAAATACATATAAGTCTTCTTCAGATCTTCCGAATTCACATCGAGGAATGTCATTTTTTTGCCTTAAGGATGCGGCAGAGAATCGAGGCGATGTTCTGAAGCGGGGACTGTTATTGTTAGTGCTTATAACATGACACACCATACAGTTACATTTCCAATTGAATCTAAATTGTGTATTTCATCTTCTATTCTTATATGTAACTATCCCGAATGCATATTCTTCTCACGTGCACTATAGCTATTTACCAGTGGCTTCTCCTTTCTACATAATCTACATTTTTCTACATCGCCTATCTCCTCCATTCCCTATACAACATCTAACTGCTACTGGATGAACAAAAACCCCTATAGAATGCACTACATCCTATCTCCTATCTTTTAAAATGAATACACGTAGTGAAAGGAGTTTTAGAAACTTCTTTCGCATCGCCAACCTACATCACATTCTCAATTTTTCCCGAGACGGAATATTTACTGATATGTGTCAGAATTTCGCTTGGGTATTAGGATGAAATTCAGAGGACTGGAGAAAATAACCTAAGTGCAACTACTGAAACTTTTACTCAAAAATAGCCATAATATCTTCTCTGAGTCAAGCAAATGTGGGATGATGGCAAGTTTTGGATATTAGAAAAAATGTATCGAACATTCGACTCATTTTATTCAAACAAAGCATTACATCTTATAATTTCATTATTACATTTAATATTTCGGCTAAAATGTTTGGAAAACATTTTGCTACTTTTATTAAATTCTGACAATGCAGAAAACTACTTTCTCTTCTCTTTTTCAATGAAATTGTAGTAGTATCATAAAGTCAACTCCGTACGATAATAGCATGAATGAAAATATTTTTACCTTTATAGTTTTGGAATACAAAAGATTAGCGATAGTATGATAACAAATAAGTTTAAGAGAACTATACATAGCATTTAGATACCTTAATAGTATTTTAAAGCGGATGTTCCTTTTGTCATGATACCTTTATTACCATTAGTATCGATAAGATAGATAGAGAGAGGAGAGAGAAATAAGTAAAAGCAAACTTTCTCCAGGAGAAAGGAGTGAATGGGAAAAATGATAAGCCGGAAACTATTGCAATAACTTTGAAATGTTGATGTTGCTTCCAAATGTAATTTAATAAAGTATAATGTAATGTACATAATCTAATTTTCTAACATTGGAACTCATTGGAGCGGCAACGGGAATATTTATCACTGGAATTTTACCCCTTGATGTTTACCCCTGGAAATGGCATAACTTACACTTTCCAAGAACAGCTACATTACGTTTATACAATTTATATCGTTATCGCATTGTAGCAAGACGTTTTAGATTCGGATGCGATTTACCTAACAAATAAGATCCTAATAAAGTTTACCAATCCAAAACCAATAACTATTGCGTAATATTTGCACTACCATAAGAAGTATTGCTCCAGTTTTATTCTAACTATCACGGAAATGGTATTCAATGTCAACCGCTATTTTTCTTTACGGCACCATGTCGGTTTTTATTGGGTTTGAATTAATTGCTGATAAATTGTTGCTCTATTTAAAAAAAATAATTACCATATTTTCGTTATTTTAATATTTTTTAAAAAACAAATAAGGCAGCTATCTGAAATTTTGAATGATGCAAATTGTAGATAATTTTTTGAGGATTTTTTTTGTGTAATTTTCATTAAGATCAGTTGCCTGATGCAAAGAGTTTAACATTTAAAGAGTAGGCAACCGTTTTAAAACAAATCGTATGCATTGTTAAGCGTCTTAAGCGTGTACCCGTTAATGACAAGTCATATTTTCCTGTTATCTCATTACAGAAAATTATTTTTTAAGTCGAAGAAAGAAATCAAGAAAATAAAAAGCCTTTAGCGGGATATTTGTATCTAATGTTATGTTTGGAATTATTGAAAAGAAAAGAAAGAGATGTACCCAAAAGTAGTCTTTGTTGAAGCCAGGAATACGGCGATGAGAGGCACCAACCTGCTCCAGGAATTGGACGAACGAATCTGGATTGTCAAGGGACCGAATGGCATTATCTAATGTGTTCATGACCATTGATGCATGTTCGGCCAACTCCAAGCTCTCCTCTTGCTGCTCTTTTGTTCTCGCCGTTGAAAACTTTTCGAAAAGGTCCAACAGCTCATTGTGATCTTCGAACAGCCTGCAATATCCAACAAATTATTTAGGAATCGATGAACCATAAAATCTTCCCTTTTATGTAACTCAAGACACCAAGAATACTTTCTACATTTATTACCAACTTGTCGACATTATTGCAATCTCTTCCACAATAGTTAAAGCATGTAAAAGCTAAAATAAATCCAGAACCCACTATAAAGCTACGGTATACGCTACAATGTTTATCCATTATACAGCAGTGGTTTTCACTTATTTTACTATAGTATAGTGGCAACGTATTTACGATCATTACAGCCTAATAATTCCGTGGTGGATGACTTCGGATTACAGGATATACAGCAGTAATAAAAAATGTTTTCAGTCAATTCCTTGGTCAACTGATAAATTATTATTTCTACACATACTAAAAGCCAAGTACTACTTGAGAAAATATAGCGCAGCATTCAACAAAGCCTTCTTTAATTTTCATATTTAAGACGAACGTACATATATGCACGTTCCACATTATATTAGACTTTTATGTCATGTTCATGCAGTTAAAAGACTGTCGTCGTACATAAAGGAGTTTTATGTTGTAGATAACTACAACGATCTTGCTGACATTAGTGTATGCTTTTACATTCAAAATGCTGTTGGGCAGATTTTATGGTTTTAGAAGAAACTAATCTAATCTTACAGTGTAGAGGGGATTACTTTATTTATTTTGCATGTTGGAAACTAACAATTATGATCAGCTAAACTATTTCAAGTCGGTGAAAATACAGCATCCCTTATGCCGACTGTATATGACACTTTCCCTTAACTTTCACGATTACATTCAGGAAAACTTAACCGACAATCCTATGATTTAGAAATGGCTGAGGTCATAGATTATAATGACATAGGACATAGGTTTCCACGAATTTATCTAGTTGAACTGTAGATTTAAATGAATGTCTCTGACTGGTGTTATTGCTCTTGTTTGAGCATTGAATAGAGAAAAGGTGACGGTCCTGAAAACTTCCTTTGTTATATATGCTAATAGACATTTAATGATTATGAAGTGCATAAAGAAAATAGGAAGAATAATTGCTATGGAGGGCGAGGCTAGGCGATGTCAATATGCACAGAATATATCGACAATCATTTATCATTCTAATGATTATTCATGCTGATATTGGTAGTTATAAGGTACCCGCATAGCCATATATACCCGGTTGCATCTGATATATAGCTGCAATTCTATATGTATAACTTTGTGTAAACATGCATGGAGAGTAGTCGTGATTGTATACAATTTTGCAAACACAATTGCTTCACATGGTCCGTCGGATACTAATTCAATTTCGTTATTACTTTCACGCAGTCTTGAGTCTTGCCTTGAATCCACTCATACATTCTTTAACTTTAATTTGAAGTAGAATAATATGTCCAGCAAACATTTCTTATTTTATATCTACTACAGACTATATAAAGGCTTTCATTCTGTATAGTACTTGATTATTATAGAAAGTATAATATTTACAGTAGTCTTTTGTGTGGAAGCTCTTTAAACGTCTTGAGCTAATGAAAGGGTAGTGAACATTTATGCTTTTGGAACGTAAACAGTAGTTGTGAATGAAAATATGTAGGGCGAGATTTGTGTTCTGTGTTTCTCTATATATTGGTTGCATTCATATTATTAGGATATATAAATTCATTGGAGCCACATATATTCCTTTCACGACTCAATTTTCCTCTGCCTATCCAATCCCATCTTTCTCAGGCGAGGCGTAACGACCAAAATTGCAACTTAAGCAAAACGGCAATCTGCTTCTCTCCCTTCAAGGAAAGCCAAAACTAGTAAACTAACAAGACACAGACAATAGACAGTTCTGGTTTCATTTTAGTACCATTCCTTTCCTTTATGCGTTACAGTTACACTTTTAGACTACAGTTTAAATCTTGTAACTAGTACAGGGTAGGCCATAACTAGGTGACAGCCCCTCCCGATCCACTTTCCCGTCTCCTAAAAATCTCCTAGCAATACTTATGGCTTCCTCTCTTCTCACTTGATATATATTATAACATTATCTCCCTTTTCCTTTTTCTACTCTCGGCAGGAAGAAATTGCTGTATATTTCATGTACAAATTATAACGTCTTCACTACTGTGCCCAAGCTGATCGTGCTAAACTCAGACATTACATTACATATGTATACAGCACTCCTTTTTTCTTTCCTCCGTGCATTCTCACTCCAAATAAAACATAAATCCAAATGTCACCCGTTACCACAAGATTTATTTCCTTTTAACATAGATAAAATGACTGCTCTGAAACGTGCAAGAAGACCGACATTATTATTGTATTTCAAAACTAACGCTTCATCCTTGCCACCATACCCCTATTTACAATTATTATTCTTATCCTACCATATTGATATTTTGATCTTGGTCTTCCGAAAAATATCATACACAATTTTTAGTCATAGCTGTCATTTATACAAAAATGTCATACAAACAAAATCCTATCTGAAACATAATTCTCCAGTTGTTTCTCATGAAATTTACATAATAGTTTGCAATTTCATAACATCCTAGCAATAGATAAAAATAATTTCACAATAGTGAAACTTTGTTTTCTAGTGGAACGTTGAAATTTTATTATTGATCGAGCTGTGTGGATGATAGTAGTTCCCATTCCCATAAGATCTAAATCCAAACATCAACTTCAAAGTAGTTTATTGTTATCCCCTGTCACATTCATTTGTGTTTTCTATTATGCAGTTTTGCTTAACAAAACTCCTTGCTGTCTAATATATAATAGTGTAGTAGTCAGCATATAGACTTTTTTCTGCAGAGATGCATCATTGAACGAATATTAGGCAGTTGATACACAATGGCACTTATCACGTGGAGAAAGTTAGCCCTTTTGCCTACGGTTAACTTTCTATAAGTTAGAGCAAACTTTGTGGAAAACGAGGGCACTAAAAATGAGGAAAGTAGGGATTAAATTTGTGTTAACTTTTGACTGGGAACAGCGGGCATTATTACTTTCTCTTCTATTAAGTGGAGTGCACGTGTAGTAGGTTCTGCTAGGTACAAAGCAAACGAGCCTCGCTATATCATTTTAAATTAAGAAATTTTAATTTCGACAATTATTTAGCCTTATGGAAACGTTAGAGTGTTGAGGATTGTGCAGCGTCAGCTAAGTGTCTCAGCGTGAAGCTAACACTCCATGATAGTGGGGAGTAGTTCTTTTTCTTATATTTCTCTTTTCTGCTCCCACACTTTCAATCCCGAGTCATAATGGGCATTATAGAAGCGCATGTTTGAGTTTCTAAATGTTACTCTACTACAGCAGTGTTTCTGATGGCAAAGAAAGTAAAATTCTCACAGAGTAGTGCATCCACAACAGATGTGTGACTCCTACGTAGAATATAATGCGTGACACTATAATCGCTTTCAGATTGAGAGTCTTTAGAAAGTAAGGGCACTTCACTTCACCCACTCTCTCTCTCTCTCTCTCTTCCTAAACTCTATGCTCCAAAACCCAGCAATTGGAATCTGTCTCCAGCTGACATTAAAATTGCAAATGTTTCCTGGCTCCTCCCTTTCAGCTTCCCATCATTCCCACATTTATATACATTCATACTCAGTGAAATGCTATAGAATTCCAGCAACTATATCTAATATCGTATAACAGAAATCTCAATTTACGACGAATCGAGATGACTATGTCATTATATACTTACAATAACAGACTTTTATGCTCATTTTCTAAACAATATTACACCTATGTGTATATTTCTCCTTTTTGAAAACCTATATGTATACAATGTAATCAAACGTTAACTCTTCATTAGATATTATTTTGTAGATAGACCCGTAGTGTCCATTCTGTATCATAAACTCTATAAGTAAATAATGTGTTTTATGTCGCTTTATACGTGTTTTTTTATCTCCCATCTCACACTTTCTAATGATGTATTTATTTAATTTTATTATTTCTTGAAGGTGATAGCAATAAGTACCACGAAAGTTGTAACATTATTAGAGAAACTGAAGGATATATAGAATCTTAAAGATACTCTCATATAAACGTACCTATATTATATGACCTCTATATTAGAATTAATAGATACGGAGAGTGCGGAATAGGACATAAATCCCTTACAGGCACTTAGAAAAAAGTTAAGTATGCCTAGGGGTAAATATCGATGAGAATAAAGTCTAAGAAAAGGAAACTTTATGAACATAATAGAATGGAAGTGTACATTTCTTGCCCTTTGAAAGTCAAATGGTGAAAGTAGACACCTAGCCGGCTAAACTACAAATATAAAATCCGAAAAGCATTTCCAGCATTCGCATGGCTAAGCAATAAAATTCTGTATGTACGAAAGCACCAATATAATACATTATTACACGTACTTATATACCTAAATCCATAGCTTCTATATCCATTGCACACTAAAAATACAAAGTATCGAAGGTTTAAACAGAACCTGAAGCCTATTCGTATTCATAGTCCTTTAGATAGCATTTCCTAGCATTCTCCGATGTCTGTACATATAAGTCCAAAAAGGTGGGCAGCTATGAGAGTAAAAGGTATGCAAGTGCAGAATATTGCTATTTTGTTGAATTTAGCCGAATCGTAATGTGAGGGAGTTGAATGCATTTTCATTTTATGTATTTCCTTTCCTTTCTCTCTTGTTCTCTTCCATTGGCTTATTTTCCATTTGAATTTTGAATGCGTGCAGGACAAACAGGACATGGCAAGTATAACAGTGACTAGTCAGTTATACTATAGCCCATTACTAGTATCTATCTATATATATAGTTAGAATATAATATTATTATATTTATATAGATATCCCTTTATAGAGTAGCATCAGTGAAGTGTATTTTATTTTAGGTAAAGAGTGAACAATGAATAAGGATAAGTATGGAAAGCTAGGCCACAGACATAAATACACCACAGCAAAGTGTATAAAGATGTTGAGAAAGGGAAGGCTGTATTTATATCGGTAGTTTATTCTTTGGCGACAATATAGTGGTAGCTGGCTACTGTAGCTTCCTATCTGCAAGCAGATTGCACTGTAGTCTATAGATTTACATAAGCTGCAAGTTCAGTTCGGTTAGACTCCTATTGTGCTTTCTCTGCATGTGTCCAATCCCTATTTTACTTCTCATCGTCGTCCTCAGTGAAGGCAACGAAACAAATAATGTATCGGACTTCCACCTCAATCCTTCCGTCGTCCCCTCCCTACCAATAGATTTCCTTTTCATCAGCTTTTTAGATACACTCCACTCTTCTCAAGAGACGAACAACAGTCAAATCAACAATAAAAGAACGGACGCTCCATAGATCTTCAACCTACACACGTAACTCACGTAAAATCACTTTCTCCTACTTACGGAGAATGCAAGAGAAAAGAATATTTAAGGGAGAGCGAGGGAGGACAAAAAAAAACTTGCAAAATATATTCTCGTGATTTATGAACTATCTCTCTGACGAAAAAGACTCAACAACCAAGAAGGCATCAATGCACTACTCACTGATGCTATAATCATATAGCAATATAAAGTTATATAGTCAGTCAGTCTACCATCATAATATGACATATTTCTTATACTGTGGCTAAGGCTTAGCTAGCGAAGCAGAACTAAAGAAAATCAAGCGTGTTACATTTTCTCATCGATTTTATAAACCATAATAGTACCTTATCTCTCCATTCTATGCACTCTATAGCCTCTCCTTCCTTGAACCAACTTTTTAGTCGTTAAAATAAAACGGAATGAATGTATTTTACCTCTATGCTCATCCCTGTCCCTACCATTACCCAATATCACGGAGTTATTTTTATGTCATGCGTCCAACAGCACTGATAAGAAAAAGGATGAGTTAGCTCTATACTAACTATTATTAACGGCTTTTTATATACCTACTCTAGTAGCTAATGCTTTATAATTATACCTTTCATTCTGCATGAAAAGGTGTCTCCAAAATCTCTTTCGGATAATAGGCACTCTAAATACATTGTCATTCCTTGGGAGAAATTCACATTTCCCTCGATATAAGCATCTTTTAAATTAGCACGTGCCCATTACACTTCAAACTTGAACATTTCCATTTCGTATAAAGACAGTTAAATTATACCAATAACAAATACTGCATTGCTTCACAATTTTCTTGTCGAAGAAACATATTTCGCCTGGCAAGAACTCTTATGCAGAGTAGAGTAGCTGTAGCATGTTTCAATTCAAACCTTGTTTGTAGGTTGGATTAGAGATAGACCCTATTATCGTTAATATTGAATGTGCACGGCAAGTCAGGCAAGACCATGGAAATCAAAAATATTTTGTAACAATTAGCTTACATCACATTACAGAACATCTCAAGCAAAATGGAAATATTCTAAGTAAATGTTTAAAAGTTAATCAAGAAGTTTGCTACGTTTTTCAATCCTTGTATAAAACCAGTTATTACATAACGACACATTTCCTTGTTTCCATTTTACATTAGCTAATGCTTTGCGAGAGCAACTGTTTCTGTTTATGTAATCGAACAGGGAAATGTAAGTCAATAAACGCTAGTTATTTAGCTACAACCGACTGAATGAATGTGAATAAAATATGAGGGAAAACAAACGTTCATTTCATCGAGGAACAAAAAGGCTCGCTACAATTTGACAGCACCAACAACAGTATCAAAATAATAAATAGCTATTGGGAAATGAATCAATTACATAAAATATGAAACTGTTCAGGTACATTGCGTGCCCTAAATATTAATAAGTAGACGTAAACAAGAAGTTTCAATTATTACAGCTACCGTTGTCTTTCAACTTTAATTTATTATCTGGACATATCGATGAAGCCTATTTTCTAAACTACATTGTGTAATGAATGAATGACCAGAGGATTATATTACTTATAACTACATGACATTTTTCTTAAAGTAAAAGCTAAATAAACTTTCACTCTTTAAACAAGGCTTTTAAGAGAAACTGTTTAGAGACAAGGATTATAGAGAGGGGGCGAAAAGATGTCCCACTTAAACTGGGATTTATGATCTATATATGACGATCCATCTAGCCCAAAAATTGTTTTATACGTTTTGTTTACGATCGCAACTACTTTTAGCGAGGAATCAAGAACTTGTACCGAGAGTATGCAAACATTGAGAGTTGAAATACAAGCAAACATTTTTCGAGCAGCACAAGTTGACTGTCTTTTTATTTGCATGTACTTTCTCCGATTCCTCATAACATTTATACGAGAGCCGAGTGAATCGAGCATGTTCTGCGTTTCTGGCTTTGCCTACCGAACGGATGCATTTCGCTGAACATTATTACTTTTGTTGGTTGGAGTGTGGATGAGTACTGCGTACACACATAATCTTGAATTCGCCAATATAGGAAAAGTCAATGTGTTTCCATGGTTTTTTAGGGTGTTTTGGTATACATGTGAGGAAACAGAGTTTCATCAAGGGAGTCCCGCAATAAAGTGCGGGACTCATGTGAACAACCATTTTCTCTCCGTACTAAATCCAATGGCAATGGCATGTCTTTTGGCTTGACTGCGTCCCATAATACCTTGTCGAGGTTTGCTTACGTCCCGAACGCGTACAAATACCGATACAAACGCCCACCTAGAAACCCTGGAAACACATTGGGAAAAGTATATTTAAAGAGGATCGCACGTCACAAACCATCACCATGTTTAAGTATATGGGCTATGTAAGCCTTTCTAGTTCTTCATAAAAGTGTATAGAAACGAAAGTAATAGTAGATACGCATGGAAGGAGCAGAAGAGTGTGCCTACTATATAATTCTTCTGTTTATGTCGTTGACGAAAGAAAGTGCTATAAGTAGCGAAACAGGAAGGACTAGGATATTTCCCTTTATTTACTTAACTTTTATACACTCTGGAGAAAATGCATCATACAGTAAGGTACTTACGTGGAATGAAACAAGAGTGGCTTTATGTAGAGTATCTAAATAGAGAGATAACTGTGTATACCTAATATGAGCCTACATTAAAATAACGGGATGCTACACCACTGCACTGAATGTTACAGGTCGTATACATGATCAATATCCGAAGCGTGTGCCGACTATAACTACATTTCACTCCTGATCTTCCTTGCTAGAAATTGGGTACCAATTGGTCAATATATAGACCTACACAGAAAGACCTACTGCAAAAATACCGATACCAACACGAAATTAGCCTCTTAATTCGACCATACATCTAGACATAAGGCATGTACTAAATAGGTCTGATATCATTAGTACGGGTAATAGTGTATGAAAACCGTACTTCATGCTAGCTTAGAAAATGTTTACAGTTATTAAATTAGAAAAAATTGGACAAATTGTGCTCTGTACTTATTGGCCTAGGCATGACTACAACGACGGATTCAGCCGAAAACTTTATATCGATGCATTATTACGTAGGTATAGGTATAGTAGCTAGTATAGTAGTTCTCTCTTCTCTCTGCGACTTTCGCAGGCTGTTCGTGTTTGCATGGAAAAGCAAACATTATGACTATTGCCGAGTATTTTTGTGTTGAGTCCGGGCTTTAGTGTAGGAAGCCGATATTATGACAGCTTGTATGCAAACATTCATTGGTTCTTAGCCGAACACAAGGATTCTTCAATGCTTCTCCACGGGAGATTATTTCTTTTTCAGTGACCTGTTTGGCTTGAAAATTGCTAACAAGACGGGTTATGCGTATATTGGCAGTCAGTGCTGGGCTGAGAGGGACTGAAAGAAATCCCAAGTTCATTTCGAAAATAAATAAAATGCTAATAAAAGTAATTCCATTTGAACAGTAGTGTGGTAGCAAACAGAGATGAAAAAGATGTTCTTCCTATATCTCTCTGGTTAGAAATAACTTTTTAGTGTGTGTCTGTTTATACCACGTAGTTTAGTATGTATATGTATGTATATGTAGAAGCTTACGTAGATTTCTTTGCACGTTTTACAGACGGGTAATAAAAAGGCGTTTTCTTCCAAGAAACCATCAGAGATTATAAGTATGTACTTTGACTTGGAGTTTTAGTTTTTGAACAGCTGGTGGAAATTGCAATGGTAGGATTGTTATTATAGGAGAGAGAGAGAGAGTCAGTCAGGTTGTGTAGGAAAATATAACTGCAATTTCTCTGGTTTCCACTAAACAATAATCTAGAGGCGCATGAAAAGAAATGAATTCTACTGTGATCCTCTAAAGGGAGTATGGAAGGTAAGGGCGTAAATGTTGAATTGATATTGCTATAACGTCGTAGCGATGAAAGCAAATAGGTGAAATGCACGAAAGAAAAATGGTTTATTAGAGAGAGAGAGAATATCCGTTTTATAGATATTCTTCAGTAATATACTTCTGTCGTGTCCGTAAAGTTTAACTAGGCGGCTCAGCTACTCATTTCTCTCATCCAGTCTACTAAATGCAAATTCCCAACCTCTGACTACTGTATACATAGAATTTGAAGCTAAGTGCCCTAAGAGAATAAGTAAACTTTGAGACACAACCCACCAATATGTAAGCAATACTTGTAATAGTAGTGTATATAGTATAATTTAATATATAAATGCCACATGAGACTCTGAGTTACTCTATAGACCATACATAAACGTTTCAGAATGGAATAAAATGAAATCGAATGAAATTGATTGACTGATATCCGACATGAACCAGGTAATTCAGCCATGCCTCTATCACACTCTACAATCTTTCATGCACAGAGAACGTTCCCTTTAATTGAATTCCTTTAACTGGAAGTTAAAGTGGAGATAAAAGGCTTTTAGGCGTGTACCAGTTTGTACTTTTTAGGCAAATACCACTAAACTGCTCGTAGATAAATGACGATAGTAATGGAGAGAATTTAGATGCATGTAAAATCCTTCATTGTAATTGTACAGCTACATTACTAACTCTGTTTAATGGAGAAACTCCGTTCTTGTTGACACAAAACTACAAACATTGTGTCGTGAGCAAGGAAAAATGCTATATGTATTTATAAGCTTTGAAAGTTGGTGAATAATGAATGAATATTAGTTGTTTGCTCAGTTAACTTACATTTATAAATCAATAGCACCAAGTAAAGTCAAGAGTACAACTCACAAAGATATATTATTATTATAGTTACATTTATGTAGTTTGTTGTTATGTATAGGGTACGTACGGGAGTGGTAGTCGTCACTAAAATTTTTACTATATCTGAGTTTGTGTGTTTGTGTGCATGAAAAAAGATTAAATTTTTACATGCTACATATTTAGCATGAAGTAGGCATTATATACGTATGAATGATAGCTGGTAAGCTAGTACTGCTCGGATTTATTTTCTAAGAAAATATATAAGCGTTTTTTGAATGAAGCTCGTTTCATTGTGTATTCATACGTTTATGAAGTTACAAATAGGGTTATGCATTATTTATGGAAAAAATGAAGGTAAAATTGACAAGGTATATATGCATATGGCGAAATAGTTTCTGTACTAACTAAGTAAGAAAGTTAACATGAGCTAAACGGGCGTATTCCCAGGGAATAGCGTCTGCAAATTGCGTTCATCAAAAATTAAATGCTGTAATTACGTTGCAGAGAGAGAAGAAACTGTGTGATTAAAATGAAGGAGAGATGTTTTCACACGTTTTAATTCTCTACTTTGAAAAATTGATATTGTGAGGAGGAAAGTTTAGATAAACACATTCTTAGTGCTCCCAGTCAGCTACTCCTTTCCAATAAGCAGTTCCAAAAAACTTTTTTCCCTCCCGGAGTGACATAAAAGAGTAATAACGTAAACATTGTTTTTGTTTTACTTTTACAAGGCCCTCATTCTTCTCCGTCCCTTGTTATTATGTGAGAGATGTATAAAAGAGAAGAACAGTACAAGAGTACATCAATCCATGTGCATGCTTTCAAAGTTAAAAACTTTTCTACGACTAGTTCACCTTATTTCTTTCGAGCTCTACGAGTTTCTTCTTCTTAGCAGTGTGGCCCCAGGAAGAATCCTCTTCGCCCCAGTCACATCACTTCACTACAATTTCCGTCAATAATAATTCAGTGACATGATGCAAAAATGTCATCCAACTTTATTTCATCAAAATAGGAACTCTATCTGGCTCATAGTGCAAAACTTGAGCCAAGTATGCAATTTCAAACTACTTCAAAAACTTCAAATAACATCATTACTACTAAGCTCCAATTTTATTCATCCTAACAACCAGTCTACAATAAAGAAACTCCCGCTTCTCATCCTTTCTTAAGAAATGAGATGGAAAACTGGAGTAAAGAAAACTTATTTCAAAATTTTATACTTCCTGAAATTAAGGGGTTTCTTGCAATCGCTTAGATCATCCATTAACTTTAACCTATTGTTAGTGCAGTCGACTTGCGGCTAATTTCGTTTGTTACATTTTCTACATTTGCTACAAAACTCTGCTTTCGCTACTCATAATACAAGTAGTTAGAGAACTCAAATGATAATTCAGTCCGTGTCTACGAACGACTGTCATAAAAGTCTCTCAGTTTATTTTCCAATCATGAAAGCTCGTATCTTTTGATGTTAGTTGTAGTAGCAAACTAATAAATGACTACATTTTATAGTTAGTAAAACAGAAAACTTGGGACATCAAATAATGTCTTTGTTAGAAAATAGTTTCTATTTTCCGACAAATGTGTTTTCTGCTACGGAGTAATGCTACCTGCTGATTAATAAGACCCTAATCTAAATAATGGATACATACACCAGAAAAACAAAAGCTAATGTTTGCACTCGCGAGAATCTTAAAGATTCCAAATCTAGGAAGACTATAAAAAAGATGAAGACACTCTCGGAGTAGTTAATAATAGTTTTTCCAAGCATCTTAAGACAAATCCTTTTAAAAGGCAGATCGAGAACAAGAGAAAGATTTGAAGTTTATGCGAGCATCATATTTCTTTGATCTTCTTTTCCACATGTTATATCTATGTCTGTGCTTTCAGTAGTACAAACCTCTTTGCCCTATTATACTGATGAAGAGCATTCACAAAATAACGCTGTAGAACATTTCGATATAAAAACATAAAGATCTCGACATAATGATGCTGAAATTTAATACAGGCGTAAGTGTCATGGTCCGCTCGCCATAAAAATGGCCTACCTGTTCCTAACACCCTATAATAAGCAATATGTAAGGTTATTATCTCCTGGACTTATAATTCTCTTTATGGAAATTGGGAAAAGCATCCAAAAAACAGCAACCGACCACGATGTCATGATGAGTGATGAGTAATGAGGAGGCTATCTCAAAACAAAGCTGTAACAATAAACAATAAGGTCATCTTGGGTTTGCGTATTCAGACTAAAGACCATTTGCTAGATGAGAATATTTTCTACTAGAAGTAGGTAATAGATTCTGAACTTATCTGTGGATGGCGAGAGTTTAAATAAGAACTAATTGCACGTTGCCTATAGTCATCAGAGATGTTGTCTGTCGGTTTACAGTTACTGACTGTCTACTATTGCTGTTATTTATGGTTGTAACTTATAAGTAGGTCTCTATTTGTTTCTCTACCAATTTAGGATTATGTGTTCTGAAAAACTATCTTATAAGTTTGCCGGAGTTAGTAGGAATCTGATCTTCAAAGATACACATGTCCTTAATGTTGACTTAATAAGTAATTTTCAGAGTAAGTTTGTTTGGACATTCAGAGTATGTAGGGCAGCTAGGAATTATTTAGAGTGAGATGGCACTGCCTTGGGAGTTGAAGAAACGGAATTTACACAGAATGTAGCAACTGTGGGAACAGGACGGAAGTATCCTCCACACTTCTATGAATACATGGCCAAGTGCTTTTTGCATTAAACTGAATGACACCCTACGGGTTGATGCAATAATAGTAACGTTCGAGGAAATTTCGATCTCACGCTTGATAAAAGAGAAAACAGGAGCACGAGTTTCTTTCGCATAGGTATTTACTAGCCCTATTCCCTTATTTCCTAAGATATAAGTAGGAACATTAAGAACAAGTAGGCACCTTGTATGAGTCCAAGAAACAGAGAAACAAAATAAAACCAGCAGTCACACGCCACGTAGCACACATAATACACTTCAAAATTGCAACTACAACGGGCAGTAAGTGAAACACTGCGGATAATACCGTAGAAGCTCTAAATCAAAACCCGAGACTCATTATAACACTCCACATAACTACTACTATTATCTGCAACATTACAGCTGTGAAGCGTTGAGAACAGAACAGAAGGTCTCATTATCATGCACCTCATGCCATTTCACGTGTATCAGTATCTTTATTTTGGCACAGAAATTTTTACAAATTTCTGTATTTCAAAGTTAGACAGGAGCAGTCAGAGGCAATTATACTATTATTATCTTTCTCTATCATCTTTGTTCGAAATTGTTTCTTTGCTGAACTGGCTGCGAAAAGTTGAAAAAAAAATTCAGTAATTGTTGGCAACATATCCAACTTCTCTAGTAAAACGTTCAAAATCAACTAAGAACCAAGTCAGGAATCTATTTCCTCTTCAAACTATAACGTTATGTATGGAGCAACTGTTATGTTTAAAAAGTCATGATAGGAAATTGTTAAAATTTTTTTGATTGTATATATCGTTTCGAACATAAAATAAATTAAATAAAGCAATTTACAAAACAAATGCAAGCATATAAATAACAGATGAAAGTGGAGTAAGTCGATTTGTACATAGCAGTAGAATAAATTCGTCAATGTCCGCCAATGACACTGTAGACCTTGACACTAAGTTAGTGGCACATTTGCAGTGACATTTATAATGCTACTAGGAAAATTAATATTGATGCTTTCGAGTACTTAGGGCTAATTTGCCCTAACATAAATAGCTGGAACTAAAAGCGTTATGAATTGTGATTTCTATGCGAAGTTTCGGCTTATCAGATAATGTGATCACGAAAAGTCGTAAAAAATAATGTATGATGAAAATTTAAATGAATTCCAACTGGAAAAATGTGGCACGTTGCACTAGGAAATCTTGCACGTACTGCATTACATATTCACAGTCCTTCCTCATGAACTGCAGAAGATTTTTCGATGAAGAACTGCTTGCATAAGGGATATACGCAATGATTAATAATCATAATTTCTGGTAGGCTCATGATAATCATATAGGAATTATAGAAATGCTGCTCATTTTGCATACGAATGAATGACATTGGATGTTTCTGCTGCTTATATACACAGAACTTCGGTCACATATTTATATGAATATATTAGCAATATTACGTGGTGGTTGGCTTGTTTTTAATCTTTATTTTACGACTCCACGAAACAAATACAGTTTCCTAGCTAAGGTCAGAGAAAGGGAAAGTAGTAATGGACGGGTAAAGGATAGAGACACAGACAGTGTGTATCTGATTGTTAAGAGCTGGAGGATTGCCATCGGCTGTTCAACTTATCCTTATCCGTTATGCTGTATGAAAATTGAAGAACTACATGGAAGTTTTGTCCTTGTCTCTGTGTTACATGAACAAGTGGTGGTAGTGAGCAAATACAATTTAGCTGGATCATAACTAAGCCCCCATAGGAAGCATATTAAGCTGAATATTGTCTTGTCGGATAACAGGATACTTCATTTCATACACATGCATTTTCTAGTGCTACAATTCGTACTACACAATGGAGGATAAAGCCACTTTGCATAAGAGAAGTGTGTAGCATACTGCATATTTCATACAACTCAAACATGAGACACAGCTAACTATTTATTTTGTACACTGACTCAAACTCTATGGATGCGTATTCAACAGTGCACACACAAAATACAACTACACAATACAGAGACAGACAGACCGGCATTGTCATTCATTATAGAAATTGTGTACGAATTTATCCATGTCTTTCTGGATATATATCACATCCCTACTACATATTGCAATTGTACAGTAGACACAATTGAAGTTGTGAAGATTGGAGACAATAAGATATCCCCTGGCTTAACTTTAGCAAACTTTGAATTGCTAATTACTTTGACTGGATACGGAAATCCCTGGAGAATGCACAATCATACAATGATCACAATATCACCTTACGGGCTAATTATTAAAATTAAACATGATAATGTGTGTATATAGATAATAGATATACGCTTATCTGTTGCTTACATAAACAACAGACAATACACTATAGTTGGATTTCTTTGCATATAATTTCAAAGTTACCATTTTAAAATAAAAACCCTTTCTAATTCAAATTAAAACAGATTTTAAAGTTATTTTGACAAATATTTACGTAATATTATCTAGGTTAGAGAATTATAAATCGCCACTATTAATTCCATAGGTCTACCACTTTCCATCGATTTAATTCATTTGTAAGATTGATAGTAGAAATAATGTAGGATACGAAATTAAATATTTTTATCTACTAATTCAAGGTATGTGGATGTAACCCATATTTTTTGTTGATGTAATGTTGCAGAGATAAGGAAAATATTCATATTAGCGAAATACTAAATGTGCAAAGCCAGTATGGGTTTACGGATATTTGTAATTACACTGTTATTAAAAATGGATGCTTAGTATACCATACACTATACTTTTATGGTCTTTGTCAACAGTTATTTGCCACTACCTTCACGAACGTAATCTCTGTTCAAAAAAGGAGCAGCACTCAATCATCGGATTTCATTTAGCTGGATATTGGTATTAGAAGTGTGTTGTTGTAAGTAAAAGCAGTAAATAATCGTGCAGTGGGATAATTGCGTTTTGTGTTTACACATAAGGTAAACGAGTGAAAGCGATTCGTCAAAGTTAATTCAAATGTCATCGCAATGCTTGTAATTTGTATAGAAGGCAATCATGGAAACTTCTGCCCTAAGCGAAAGCATGAGCCATAGATTTGATATCGTTGAATGATTACAAAGGAAATCAGGGAGATTAGCAGCACGAATTACGATTGTGGTGGATGCACTCAGAAATAATGGGAGAAAAGGATTAACTCATGTTTAACTGCTGTTTTAATTAGAAATTGATTTCACTTCAGCATTTCGGTTCATATTTTGGACTGACAAAAGATAGTTGGTTGGAATTATTAAGCAGATTACTTTTATAAACAAGGGGTACTCATAAAAAATAAGCTAGATAAAATATTAGAATATTATTATGTTAGTGATGTATATATGGTAATTGTGGTTTTGGGAAGTTTTAGAGAAAGCGGAGAAAGAATAAAATATGAAGGATTGAATTTAGACTCACTTGACAAACATACAAATCCCCGTTGGTTCAAGTGCCCGATGAATTCCTTTCCAGGAAGCGACAATGCTATATTTTTGTTTGGCAGTCATAGGAATACGTTGGTCAGTTGGAGGAGCAGCCCCGCCAGCTCCTCCGGAACTTCCGCCTCCGTTTCTATCACCTTTCCCTCCTCCGGTATCGTCCTCCTCTTTACTGCCCGCGCAACCCATTCTTCTTGACACAAAATCACTCAGCAGTTTCAATCTACCCATAAAATATCACTACACTCACATCTTCCCCACTGAATACAGTGAAAAGCAATCACTATCATTTCCGCTCGATCCTTCGCCGCTAGAAAATAATGGGAGACATCCAGCCAGTAAAGTTGGGTAATCACAAAACAACGGAACAAAATCCTCAGATCGAATCGCCTCAACTACAGAGTCCAGTCGAGTCCACTTGAAACAAACTGAAAACACTTTAAAAACCAATCGGATGTCAATTTATTTGTCGAGACTACTAGTCAAACTTGTCATTTTGTTTTCCAGATACTTACAGATTACAAACATTTTATTTCATTCCCAATCAACTTTTCTAGTTAGTTGAGTGGCAGAGTAATGTACTATGTCAGTTCTGTTTTCACTTTGGAGTGTTCAGAAAAATTCACTCAATCATTTCTTTTTTCGTTTACTCCACAGTATTTGGAAACAGCATGACCAAGGAGGAGGTAGGACGAGCCAGAGCTAACTTTCTCTCACACAAAACCTAACAGTCCAGCAAATCCAAAAAATCCAGACGAGTTGAGACAGGAAAGAGAAAGTCTTTCTTTGAACTTTCACTTACAATCAAAGGCAATCAGCTGTCATGTCATTTCAGCTGTTTTCTCTTGTCTCTCCAAGGCGAAACTTTAGCAATAGTATCATCCGTATACTGATTACAAAGTAACGAGTAACTACTAGTTCAGGATATTTCTACATAGATATACTCTATCGTCTCAATCACCTGTCTTCATCAATCCTCCTTCTTTCTTTATCTCCTTCAGTCCCTCCGCTCGCTTACTGTTTCTGAAAATTAGACTCCACTATAGAATGTCCGTATAATATTTCTTCTGCGGTAGACGTTGTAAATGGCTATGCCATTCATAGATAATATTCCTCGACTACACTTTCAAGATTTCCAGTGCACACATTAATAAAGTGTCTGTTTACACGTAGATCCTAGTGCCTGCCTGGCGCATTTACTTTGTTAATTTGCGAACACAAGACACAGTAATTAACCTAGGCTTAAGTTACATGACAGTAAACGGCAAAATCCCTAGAGGAAATTACCACTAACATTGATCATCAAATACCAATGTGGAAATTCGAGAATAATTCTAAGGAATTCTCCGTTCAGATCCTTCACCACACGACTTTGTTAGCACATTATCGTTTCTAACATTGCTATTTTATAATTGGTCAGACAAATCCCCAAGATATTAGAGACTACGAGTAGAATCCCAGAAATATCTTGCAAAGTACGCAGAATTTGAGGATTTCCTACTATTTCACACGGAAACAGAGATGAGAGCCTATATATGTATATATACAGTCTCTTTGATAAACTCAACGTTCACAAGTAATCTCTATCGAAGTTGTGAAGAGTAGGAGAATTCCGATGAAAAATGATCCGTATGTTCGGAGTTGAGTTGTATGTGAGTGTAATGCAATATATAAGTAAGTTATGAAAACATGAATTGAGAATACGAACTCGTTGAGGATCGGGAGTAGGAAAGCCAAACCACAAAGCAAATACACAAATCACTCAATAGTCACATAGGAAATGAAAACGCTCTCTTGAGCTTGAGCTTCGTTTGGTTTGGCTTGGCTGACTTCGTTTACTTTACTTTATGTTTTGAGTCCGTACTACCTGGAAGCTTAACTATAGTTAGCTCCCTAACTTTCTCCAATCCGATCCGATTTCCTTTCTTTCTTCTCTTTCCTTTAACTTGATATATATTCTTAAATACTAGCTGCTAGCAATGTAGTTTATTGTGGGAGAATAATATACTTTTTCCTACAATGTAAGTAATATTATCTGAACGAATGATTTTGTAAAAGTAGTAAAGCATTCTACTAAACAGGCAATAGACTGAAAGAGCTTTATATTTTCAAAAGAAATACAAACAACAGTGGCAATTTTCCCAGATCTCTCAAAAATCTCCTCCTCTTATTCCTATCACCATGCCAAGGCAAATATTCAAATGAAAATGGTTGGGAGAGGGAATGTGGGCTAGAAAATATCAGAGTATCTAAAAATAGATTTCGTCCTCAGGTAAAAATGTCTGTAAAGAAAAGGAAGGATCTAGTGAGAGTGGACTGGGAGCTGTGTAAATAAATAAAATAATGGATGAAATCAATGGTACTTTATTTTATTTGTGATGCACAGAGCTGTGTCCGTTGAATTGACTAGGCTACATCCGATCAATTGCAACCGAACGGCTCCTACCTCCCATTCAAGAGGAGAAAGTGGACGGACATAAGAGGACAGTAGTGTAAACGATGCCTAGCTCTATATGTAAATATAGAAAGGTAATAATAATAGGATCTATAGACTAGCTGTGTAAATATAGGAAGATAATAAAGCTAAGGACATGCAGGAGCGGCTATGAGCCGATTGTTCCGCGCTAATACCTATTAAACTCTGTTAAAGTGCATTATATTAGTAAGTAGATGAGAATTGAGCGTCGTACATTGGGTTGAGGACGAGCGAGTGTAGTAATGTAGTAACAGGGTGTAGGGAAGGGAAAGTAGAGCCCACGAAGCCAAAGCAAACTGAAGTCACAAGTTAGAAGCGTCGTTTTATTGATTCTGATCCTTATATTATGAATGCAGTTAGGTTTTGCGTTACGTTCTTCCACTTCCACTTTCTAACTTAACTTATCATAGTATAGGATATTATTTAGTAGGATGGCCATAAGGAGAGGAGGAGAGGAAAGCAAATGAAACGAACCAAAGCATGACTTAACTTGCTTTTACCGACTAAAAGTACAAAATAGAAGAATGACGGGTCGAGTCGAGACGAATCCCCAATTCAATTCACTACCATATGTCTCTCTCTCTCTCTCTCTCTCACTCTGTATATGTATATATATGTATATATATATATTTATATCAGTCGACGAAACGATTCCCTAACTAACTATGTTATTCCACACACCAGGAATTTCCATATAGAATTCCAACACACAGAAAAGATAACTCAACTTCCAGGCTAGGTCTTCTGCACAGAGCAGAGCAGTAGAGTATGTGTCAGAGATGTGAACATGTTATGTAAAGTAAAGGACTCTTGTTTGGGGAATCTCTTCTTTCACTTTCACCCGCTTTCCTCTTCTCTACTCTATGCACATCTCACTACTGAAGGGAACTTTGCGTTGTCTCTTCAGCTCACACTCGCACTCTCTCTCTCACAAAACTCTCCACATCGAGCCACAAACCGTCCTATGCTGCGAACAAGGGAAGGAGAGACTCTCGTTCCAGTGTGTGTGCCGTCTGAGCAGAAGAGAAAGAACGTACAAACTAAATATACAGCACTCACTGTTTTTAGCCAGAGAGAAAGTGGTGGGAGAGAGAAGGTCGTTGTGAGTTGCAATCAGTGTTTGCGACTAGCTTCCTCCAACAGAGGTAACAGGGCTGTCTGTAAAAGGAGCAAGAAGAGCAATACAGTGCAGTGATGTGGTCATGTGAGCTGGAACTGAACTTGTTAGAAAAAGAGAAAGCTAAAGCCAACTGGAACAGAGATTCTGGATTCTGCCGACGAAACTTACATAGGAGAATCGGATTGGATCCCACTACGGCTGAGCCGACTCATTCTTATAGAGCATAACTTCTCTCTCTCTCTCTCTCTTCTTCTTCTTCTGCCATACACCCTTATTCCTTCCGTCCGTCTCTCTCTCTCTCTCTCTCTCTCTCTATTCTTACATCGTATATACAGAGACTCGTTAAATCTTATCAAACTTTCTCTGTCAAAAATCTGCTACTTATAATATAGAAGTTCTTAATCAGTAGCTTAGCCTAGGTAGTTGGGGAATGGTGGGCTTAGCTCCATGACGTACATCTTAGTCATTCATGCAAAAGTCAACAGAGATGTAGGGAAAGAAGGAGAGAGGCCTATAAGTAGTCACAGCCCTCAGTCGTCCTTTCTGGATGATCCCCAACTAAATGCCCATATATCTCAGAATAGTTTCTCAGAATAGGAATCTATGTTCAGACATTTAAGGTGTTAAGGGAACTATAAGCACAACGTCTGCTCAGATCTCAACTCAACTTAGTCCGAGTGAATCTTCTCAGTCAGTCGGCGTTTGTCTCTTCTATCCATGACGTTCTCTCTCTCTCTCTCTCTCCTTCCCTTCATCTCACACATACACAATGTCAAGCAAACTAATGAGAGAGATATTACAAGGTGTAGCCCTGGAAGAGATAGAAAACGACGCCAGCTCTCACCCGCCCACGCCGATCTTAACGTCAGACTCCAAATCCCCTCTACACCCAACATTCAATATTTATTCTTGAACTAGAAACACAAGAGTTACACCACACAAAACAATCAACTACTTTTATTACGACATTTCTAGTTACACTGTTAACATTTAGAGGAGGAGTCCCAGTTTTCACTTCACTTCAATCTTACCTATGTACTATTTAGACTCACAAACCTCTCCTCATCTTTATTCATGACTGTCATTTGAATTTATAATTTGTATTAAGATTCCGTAATCTTTCCCCTTAAAAGTTCAACAAAGTTTCAGACCTTTCTCGATTAAATTTTACAATGTATTCCTAAAGAGATGCTTTAAACCCAATTCACCACTAAATGGATCAATGAACTTGTCTTTGTCCTATCACTATGTTGTCCCCTTTAGGCAAATCTTTATATAATCTCTTTCAATTATGTACACAGTTTAGTATTTTCTATGTTTACGTCTATTTATCATCCTTTAATAGTTTCACTCTATAGTTTTTGCCCTTTTCAAATGTTTCCGGAAGGGTTTTATACTAAGATTTATAACTGTACTGTACAGTGTTGGCACAAATGCATTTTTATTTTGAAATGATGCCAGAAAATTTTTAAGTGGAAGTAAAGAGCTAGTTTTTAGCACTATTAAATTGTTATATGTAGTCGTTGTGCCGTTTACGTAAGTAGAACTTGAGTAGAAAATCATTTAAAATATTTAACAGAGTAGCGCCTTGGGCAGGGAGCATAATTTTATGTAGATAGAGCACTATACAAACGAACAATTCTCTTTCGTAGCTATTTCTTGGATTTCCATACCATCTCTGAACATTTCCTTTGGAGGAGGCTCGTTGTTTGCCTGACGAGCTACTGAGCTACAGAATTTTACATCTAACTAATGCAATTCCACAACTTGGAGTTGGCAATTCTCATTGTTCACTTTTAGATATAGGTGAGTGACTACACTCCTACTCTCAAGTTTTGAGCGAGGAGCAGGTAAAGAAAAAAGGAAATGCTTTCACCCACTTTTCTTTTGCCTAATTTATTATGCGTCCTGGACTATGTATCTCCTTTCTAAAACTTCTACTTTAATTTTCTTCCCCATGCTCAATTACATCTCATAACTTTGAAAGGTTCAGCATTCAGTGAAGGAGCTTGAACGACGGCTTTTTTCTCCGCTTCCATACTCTCTCTCCTTTCACGATGTTAAAAATGCTATGCAAACGAGCTAACTATATACAACAACTCTTTTTTTGTATATAGCTACCTTTCGTTTCTCTCTGTCATAATCAAACAGAACGTACAATAGATAATGCATTATGTACTCATAATATGCGTCACTGAATGGAGAATATTATTAAAATGCTCCTATCTATACATGTAGACTTTCACTGCCATCATATATGCATAGCTCTGCAGATACTTGTACAGTCTGCAATCTCCCACCTTTGGGAAAGTGTAAGCGTAAACTTCCAGGAAAAATCATCTGCTTTAAAAAGCATTAGAAAAGTATAACTTTCCATCATAGCGCATTTATTTATTTCTACCTATTGCTATTTAAAAAGCCTAGCTTGTGGAAACCTAAGTTTAAGGAAGTTTTTCACCCTATAGAAAGTAATTTTACAAGCAATTTAAAACAATAGATAAGTTTTTCGCCCTATACAAAGTATTTTTACAGGCAATTTAAAACAATAAATAGGTACACTTATGTCAAATGCACGAGCAATAAAATTTCCTCAACAACTATCTCCGTAATATAAATCACACGTCGTAAAAAACCAATTAGCAATGTAAACTAAACCTGTAAACTGAAAAATACTAACAGTGAAGCTTCTTTAGAGCTCTAATTCTAACTACGTGTCTAACCTTTAGAAAACTAACGCATAATCACATCCAAATATAAAGTGCAGACGAAGTTAATGTACCATTTACATCATTAAATTATAAGGAGACAAAAAACCATCGTCGTAAACAAGGATATTTACCATTAGCACTGGTGGTCATTGAAAC
>JAAAYG020001303.1:0-32632 GCA_009936455.2 Tomocerus minor
ATTGCAGTGATATACGGTTCCGACTCCGATGTATATCCAACCAAAATCACCAAAATGTAACATTAAGCCGACGCACCGCTTCTCATTGGGTTACCACTCACCAGTGGTAAGTGATTTTTAATGATCAATAACGTTTAATACCTCCAGACCTGGTGGGATCAAACGTTAAACAAGTGTTGGTAAGTTGCGGGAACTTTTAAAAAGAGCTGAAAAAAATGCTTGTAATTGAAGAATATTACATGATAGTGTTGATTGTATGAATTGATTTCAAAAAGGCACTTTAATGCTACTAGTGGCCAATCATATTCGACTCCAATTCTAGACAACTTCCCATCCCTTGTTATGACTTATGACGGTATGCAGGAAAAGAGGATTGGCTTAGCTGAGACACTGAGAAAAATGAGCCGCCCCATATAGTCTGGTCAAATGAAGTGAGACCTCTAGCGATAATTATTGTATAACTGCACAGTTCTCACTGCTAAGCCCGCTGCTAGTACAACCAATGACCTTAGAGAAGCATGGCTGTTGCGTTTGTTTCAATAAAATACTATTATTATGGTATCAGAGTTGTTTTAAACTACTTCTAAGATTATCTGCTAACTCATACTTGAATCTTGCAAGGTCCGAAAAGATTATATAGATTATATTAAATATTTTAGTATATACTAAAATATTTCTATTGATATCAAATGATAAGAGACCAACTTAATTGTGTGCGATATTCAACCCGTAGCCCGAATTAAGACGGGACAAAAATGTAAATAGTCTCATAGAGTCGTGGAGTTTCATACTGAATGGTGTTGAAAAGAAGTTTTTTTTACAATTTGGCCTATGACTACAAATGGCCTAAACGTTAATGAAAGTTCCAATTTTGAGTGTAGGTAACGAGCTCGGCCTGCGAGCATAGAATGTTATACAGATATGTTTATTGCATAATCAGCGAGCAAAAGTTATGAATTGTAATTTTTATGGAATTTGGACGGAACAAAAAAAGCTGTGGCTATGAAAGGAAGCCGGAGGTAGATCCAGGAAAAGAAAGGGACGAGGGATGAGGACTTTAGAACTGATAAAAAAGAGGGAGTTCCGTGACAAGTGAACAGGAGTGGGTAAGTGTGCTGTAACTATTGCTGGGTGGATGTCTCGCAGTAGAAAAGCCAAAGACGCGTCTGTCGTTCCAGGGCTTAGCCCCGAATTTCAGTTGGTATGGGAGTTAGGCTGAGTAACTTTTGCCTTGCTTTCCCTCGTGGTGAAAGGAGGAGAGCGAGTGGATGAGAAAAGAGAGTAGTCGAAGTGTGAGCCGAGCTGAGATCTCACTCCGCACTCGACTTTCGTGCACGTCTGAAGCAAGTGAGCTGAGCTGAGTGAGTTCCTTTGACCTGCAAACCACCCAAAAGTCTTCTGAATTGCAATCAGCCTCTCGAGAGGATATTAAAAATCTCAACTCGGGCTCGTACTTATTGACACCGAGCAAGAATATTTACTCCTTTCCACAGAAATAACAATTTATATAAATCTATTCAGCCCTTCAAGTTCATTAATCACTTTCACCTGCTCTGCTCCACACTTCCCGCCGTTCCTTAGTTTTGCTAATTTATAGGCGAAAGAAGACGAGATCCCGAAAAGAGCCGTCGAGCAATCTGCTGTATGCAGCTATTAAAGTGCGACTACTAATTGTGGCTATTATAAAACCTACTCCGCATAAATAACTTTCTCCAAACTGACGATAGTTCTTACGTGCTTTCTCTTTCTGCAGCCTTTTCCCACGAACTCTGTTTGTCTGTAGTCACAGAGTCTGCTGTTTGCATTGAACTCCGCCTTTACGCCCTTCGTCTGAACTCAACGTGCACAAAAAACCACTCTTATTTAGTCGAGCATAAATTTCCGTGTTGCTAACCTCTCCACTACATAAAAATTATCAAAAGTTTACAAAAGTTCTATTCATAAATAATGCATTCAGTCAACATGAACTCGCTGCTTGTCGGACTTCTCCTCGTCCTCGAAATCCTCTCCAATTCAGGTACCGAAAACACATGTTTCTCTTTCTCATCCTCCTCTTCAGTATACAAACAATTTCCCATCCTTCTCTTTACTATACAAACAGTTTCCCATCCAATGTCTATTTTTGCTACACTGCAGTGTAGCAGGCACATAAACACCAACTCCACAAAGTATTAATTTACGCAAACTATAGTTAATTATAAAATATTGGGTTACTTGAACGTGTGAGCTCTGCACGACTTTCAACTTGCCTACATCATACGAATAGTCTATATCTACCCCAACTTGGCATTGTGGCCAACAGGCTCATTATGGGGCAATGGAAAACTGAGTATTTAATCTATGCTCAATGTTTTGGAACAGCAACGTTCCAAAAGCTTTACGTTCTGACTTAACCCCAAAGCAATTAAACTGTCCTCTTAGGTACTTAAAATCGAAACCCACGAAAATATATAATAAAGTTGATTATTATATATTGTTAATTAAATTAGCTGATATAGAAAGTGATTTGCAAAGGCTCAGCCTGTTCAAAGGGGCCTGATAAGGATTATTTGGGCTTACTTAAATACAGCCAACTCCAATCACATCCGAAATGACGAGGGAGATAGCTGTGAGTACTCGGGATTATTTATGTGGGTGAAAGTAGGAAAATGTGTTTGCAAAAGTATGAAAAGCTTATCGCTATTCATGTAAAAACAGGAAAGTGCAATCATATGAGGTGCTGTACAAATCCTAGCTGGCTATTTTACAGAGTCTCAATATGAACAACTGTGGCCTCGCAATGATTTGGATAAATATTTGTGCCGCGGCTGCGGTCACTAAATGATGTGTTCGCAGAGAACGGCTCTGCCAGTAGCATCTCTGTTGATGTCCTCATTTTTATAGGATTCAATGATTTATGGGTTGTTTTGTTGCATTGCCTACGCTTTCTTTTTCCCAGGAAGACATCATGTAAATGTTTTCTAGGCAAGAGATACTTTTTTCGGAATCCTACGACGGCTAGCACAGAGTAGTATCACAGATGTCACAAAGCAAAGGTTGCGTTTTTTTTTCTTCTCTTGATCTGCCAACTAAAGGACATTCTATGTAGAAATAGCTGGAATCCCCTTTCCTACTGACAATAACATATTATTGCATATTACAATCCACGAGTCCCATTCAAGGCCAAATCATAGAAAAATAAGGAACGAGTATAGGAATTAAATTAAGAAAAAATGTCACCTTCCCTTCATCTTTTCAAAGGCATGATACTAACATACTAACATCTTCCACGAAAGCTCTTTTGATTTAGGGCAACTCCCGCATAACTCTAATATATCTTGTAATCATTTCTGAAATTTCTTTTTCCAAACGTCAATATTTATTCCGGTACTCACCACACAGCGGCTCTTCCTCACGTTACATCACTCCGTAGCAGTGAGGTGTATAATTTTGTCAGGAGAAAGAATTTTGTGAAAGTATTTAATATAAGGAGCAGAAACCTTCTAAAAACATATACGAATCCCTATTACACTATCATCACGATACATAGTCACTCTAATCAATTCAGCTAGCTCTTTTAGCTTCTATTAAGAGCCGTAATTGAGATGCATCGAATCATAAAAAGTAAGCCTCTAAACCATCGAGGTAATAATAGTATAAGGAAATACAAAAATATCTGCTAACATTGATGTTCGTAATGGTAACGCAGTTAATATACGGTGAGTCTATGAGTACGATAAATCTACACAATATAAACCCATGGAAACATACGGCATAAATATATGGATATAGATATGAAATATAAGTCAGCATAAGTTAATACGTATGGATGACAATATCTTGTACAGTTCAATTCAAATATTTCAAATTGTTCACAGTTTCTGTTTATGTTGCAAAACTATGGTAAAATTAATGAGGCCAAAAAATGTCAGCGTCCTGTGTTAATCTATTAGAATACTTTAGAATTATAATACCGTAGTCTATTAAATATATATCAATTACGCACCCTTGAAAAATATTATAAAAGCAAAAACACAAATATAATGTTTTATTTTGCGTTATCCCATCGTTATTCTGTCGAATGGAAATAAATCTAAGTACCTATTTCTTTTAAATCAGAATCCAATCGAAGCAAATTCGCTACAACGCAACGATTTATTTCGTATATTACAATCGGGGAAACATCGGATACCTTTCCCTACTGGCAACTAGAACCGTTCAAAAGAGGCAACAGTTTAACCTTCCCCAATAATTTAACTGAATTTGAAAAAGTAACGGACAGGTTTGAGTTGAATAAACGCACATATTTTAAATAGCTGATTTAACTGTAAACGAATTAGATCATCCAAAGATTAGATCCAAATGTATTAAAACATGGATAGACTGTTAGCAATGGGAAATAGAAGGTATTCTGGAACGTTATTGTCGAAAGCAGTCCCAATTCGATTCCTAACGTTAGGATCAACTTTAGGATATGGTTAATTCTACAGTTACGCTTCCTAAATCAGTTCTAAATCTGTAATTGCCTTTGCTGTTTCTAAAGTTAGGACTAGGAAATAATAACAGATAAATAATGTTCACGTAAGGTACGAAATTGGTTTTGGGTGGTGACAAATGTCCGGTCAGTTCACTACCATTGGCCTACATGTAGCCCTAAACGAAGCCATAGACTTGTGACGAAATAAATCATTTCAGCCGGAAAGAATTTATCCAGTGTGTTTTGATAGCACCGATATGACTGTATACCTATTTTTGAAGTGGGATATGGAGGGGCTAAGATTTAATTTGAAAATAGTCCCACAATTGCCATTCTAAATTGAAACTTTTCTGTCAACATTTTCTGTCCTAAAGCTAGCATTTCCCAAATAACTAGAGGATTTTTTATATGAATTTCACTTCGAAATTTTACAGTTAAGCTTAAAAAGTGTGTATGTGGTATTTCTTGTAAGTATAACCATGTCCTTACAAAACTTGGCGGAGATTGTCCCAGAGGAGTATAAACACCCACCGAAAACATTTATCAAAGAAATACAATAGGTACTAGTTGTTTTAATGGTTTTCGACTGCTTTAAATTGTTTTCAACACTTTAATAATAATTATCACTTTTCAGTTTTATTGTGAGCTATGTTTTTGTAGTCATTGACTCCCACTGGCAGCTTGAGGCATTTTCATATATAGGCACCTATTACCTTAACTCTTGCTTTGTCTGTACACTTCCCATACACACTTGGCAACTTACCTTTTCGTGTAGCTCTACTTGTAGGTCAATGGATCTGGAAGCCAGTGGGCGTATTTGCCAAAAACGTAGACGCTAATAAATACTGTGAGCATCATGTTCTTTGAATCTACAATTAGCAGAATGGATTTTCAAGTTCTGTGGCGATTAACTCATGAGACTAATTATTTATTATTTGCCACTAGTGAAAAGTCGTAATTCCAAAAAATCAAACCAGACAGCGTGTGACAGTTTGAATGAAATGAATTTTAAGAAATATTATGGCATTTAAAGTAGGTACTCTTGGAGGCTCAGGTGGAACAAGGACTAGGGAAAAGAATACCTACTTTGTTTGTACACGTAGGTGGAGGAGCTTTCCCTGGAACTGGAAATGTGAATTGAACGCTTGAGGTATTTACTTGAACGAAGACTCACTATTGTAAACAAACAAGTTACAAGGAAAATCATTTCATACAGTAGAAGTAATGAGGAGTCAATTAAGACACATGGCAGACAACAACTTGTGTTTTTGATGGCAGGCTAATTATTACAGCAGTTTAGTCAAGTTACATAGATAAAACATTTTTCCAAAGATTCGCCCATTCATTATGAGACAGTTCCTCCCACATGTTATTCCCGTTATTGAGATGAGGGCTGTTTGTGTTTGATAAATGAACTGATGTTGATGTCTCTACATTTTTGCTATTGTGCACACTGCCAATTATTTTTTAGTGGAGGATGCAATTAGATAAAATACGCTATCACTCTGGTTTACATAAAGTTGAGAATATCTTTGTCTTCTAATATTGACTACTATCACAAAAAAACAGGGAACTAAAAAGCAACTTTTTGTTTTTGCTGAGTTGCTTTTTAATAAAGAAGCAAGGTAACAAAGTGTAAAAAAGGAAACCTTTTTGCTTTCTGCTTTTTTTAAACAGTAACTATATACGCTTAAAAATAAAATATATCATCTTGAAGAGCATGTCGCAAACATTATTATCTAGTAGATTTCCGCTTAATTTTATGTCTCTTACTCCTAAACTATAGCTATCCGATTAGTTACTTTCCCATGTCCCATTCACATTGCCCATAAGTAAATTAGCAAAAAGCATTGGTTTTTTATTTTTTTCTAAAAACGCAATTGCTTTTTCGTTCCCTGCAAAGGAGCTGAGGCGATTTCTCTACATCATTGATCTCACTGCTTTTCTTTCTAAATTAGAAACCCTTCACAACAGTCTCTACTTGGCTATAAATACGAAACTGACAGCCCGTTCAGGACAGACCTTTAACGAGGATCCCCTATTCTTTGTCTCAATCAAGCTGCAACTGCTGTAAATAATTCCCGAAGATTTATCTATAGATGTCTCTTGTGTGGGAGTGCCGTCTAATTTCTAGCGAGGACAAAGGACACAAAGTTTTTCCGGTACTTTAACTGGCAACAATAATCTATTTGAAATAAATGTTAGTTAGAAAACAAAAGGTTTTTCTTGTAGTACACGGTCATAAGTACTCTTTTTCTCCATTTAGGAAGAGAGTTCAGATAGCTCTCAAAAATTAAAATTAGAAGTGAAATATGAAAAATAGTATTGTAATATGAAATCCCTTTGTGGGGGTCCAAAATATATTCGGTAGCTCAACTAGAGTGACAGAACTGATGGCAGGCGATATACTTTTGTAGCACTCCGTACCATTGAAATCATTCATAAAAAACTTCAAATAAAATCAAGGTAATTATTTTGGATATCTACACATTTCCGCTCCACCGGCCTTGGAAAGCCTAATGAACATCTCCTCTTTACAATAAAAGAACTTTAGCTAGAATTATTTAGCTCACTGCATTCTTATGAATATTAATTAGTAGGACAAGGTTCAGTCATCCAGCCCCTCTCGTTCATACTTCGATATTCATTCAGCAATGTGCACATTGCTAAGAAGTAATTGAAGATCATTGAGGTAATATTGGCTTCGATTGGGAAATGCCACTAAAGGGTTTCTCATTTTTCAGTGAGAAAATTGGGAAGCTTAAAGTGTGAGTCGTGAGTGGTGGGAAAATGGGAAATGGAAAAATTGAGTGGAAATGAAAGTTTTACACAGAGAGAATATAAGCTGCTCTGCTAGAGTTGCATGTTTTACTCTATGCATTTCCTTTAATCTCAACTAGCCTCAACGTATCAAGGTGTATCAGTAACACTGCATTAGAAAGTATATTGTATTTACTATTTATGCTATTTACTTATTGTTATTACACGAAAATTGCAATTGTCGCATAACTTTATCCCTTATTATAAAATTCGGGTCCTGACAAAACTCACCACCTTCACCGCTTCACCGCTTCACCGCTTTGAGACTTTCGGGTGTAACGCTAACCTAACCTAAAGAGAAGTGAACATGCTCCAATGTGGGACGTGTCTAAGATTACCCGAAAGTCTCCAAGCGGTGAAGCGGTGCATTTTGTTAGGACCCATAAAATTCCCCTTCATATAAAATAATTCTTGGGCGCCAATAATTTTAACACACAGGTACATAGTACATATAAGTAACATGCAGTAATACTAACCAGTGGCCACAGGGAGCAGCCTGTACTGTACCTGGTAACACTTAAATTATCGTTCATATTCGATACTGAACCGCCATCTGCAGTGTACTCCCTTCCACATGGTGGGGGCTTAGAAATGCACTGTTAGAATGGGAGGTAGATGGGTGCTAAGGATGATGGGATATGGGAGTGAGAGAAATGGGAGAAATTAAAAATGGGGCAACATAATAGGATGCTATTATTATATATATTCTACTTATTTAATTACAATGGCAATACCTAGGTATATAATTAACTATTTTTTTGTTTGTTTTAAAGATCATAATATCCCATGACTAGCCATTTCAATCGATAAATAAGTAAACAGCCCATCACATTCTACACGCAAAACTCTTGGACATTTAAAGAAATAGCAAGACACTATCAAAATGGGTAAAATGAGCACGATTATATTAAAACAATGTTTTCTGCAGGTAGTGAAAAACAGTTTCCGAACACCGAATGAACTGAGAAAGTTACCATTGATGACCATTGTATGGCAACCTGATACTCCCCAATTCGAATAATAATATTATGGTCAATGTTCTTGTTTGGATGTCAAGATTGTCGCTGGGTATCTCAAGAGCCATTTGGGTTCATTTTCCAAACCCAGATATATCCCATGTTATTTCCCAATTTTCCGGAGTGTACCTAATACAATATTGGGTGGGAAATGGGAATATCCGAAAATACGGCAATAATATGGGAACTGTGTGACCGTTTCGTCAGACGAATACGGTCATCGGCTGATTATACAGATGCTGCAGGAAAAGGTTTTTAAAATGTTTTATTAACAATGACCCGTTTCTGTTTGTGTGGAGAGGCAGTCAATGAGGTAGAATGAACCGTACAAATAAGCTGGGAGTGTTGAGATGAATACTTTTTCTTATTTGCGAGTTTGAGTAGCTAGCAAACGCTGTGAATCATTGTTTCAGCATCAATCCTGGCTCAGTGCATGCATTCAAAATTTATTCTAGTTTTTGTCCACCAACGTGGCATTGAAGATTCCCTAATTAATAGGAAATCACTTGGCCTCACGAAAGTATTTTCTGACGACGACCATGGGGCTGTGATTGGGATTCTGAAAGATTTTTCGTTCCGCTATTCGTTCCAAGAGATTGCATTGTCATGTGCTCGTATCTTTAGCGTTGACCCCTAACTATTGGCTTTCCTAATTTAGCATATACTTTCTGGCACAATTCTATTCTGTCATATTTATTTTACATTTCTATGTGTTAATGACTTTTATTCCGTAATAGAAAACTGAAAGCAATATAATATGCATAATTAATATTTAATTATGGAAATAATTACAATCACAACATACATACCTATAACAATATCCATAACCAATTACTTGGCCATTGACTATATTTCTGTTCTGTACGAGAGAAAAATTGCTTGGGTGACTATTTCTAAAATGTGCCTGTTGGAATGGAGGAGCGACGGTCACAAAAAATTAGCTACAAATTTGATGGTATACATAATGTTTAGCGGTAGACATGAATTTGTTTAATTTTTTCTTTGTTAGACAAATATAAGCATTTACCTCCATTTTAACAACCCCTTTTCGGCAATACCAAAAAAAGATGCATATCCATTGTGCCTCGGCTGCATTCAGGAAATGAAATACCCTTGCACCTAAATAAAGCAAAACCAAACTAAATTTTGTCAATCCCGACTGCAAAAAAACTACAACGAAAATGTGATTTGTATGGGAAACTGGATGAAAAATAATTTGTGCCAAAAGGGGTCTGCCAGAATGGGGATTATGATCTGTAGTGATGTGGAATGTAGTGGTCGGGGATTTGTTTTGCAATTTATCTGCTGCGTATCTGGGCAGAGAAAGATTAGAAAGAGGATAAACAACTTGGCGTAGTCTGGCTGAACGGAAGAAAGTGTTTCTAGAGCGATGTGGCCGAGGCCGGGAGAAGATTGCCGCGAAAGCCACAGTGGGATGGCAGAGTGACACGGAAAGGAGAGGGGATGCCAGGGAAGTCGACGACTGCCATCCATCGCTCGGCATCAAACGTACACAGTCGACTAATAAAAACTTATTAGAGACTGAACTATGGAATGGCCATTTAACTTGTCTTTTCATATCCTTAACAAAGTTTATGATGGCTGGCAAGTCGACTTCCGACAAATTCCTCTTTCCTTTAGCTACTTCGCTTCTTCGGCGGCTTTGTTCTACTCCGCCTCATCTCCGCTTTCCAGACCAATTTACTTTACACAATTATCTATTTTCTTTTCCTACACGCTTCTTCCTCCTCGCAACAAATTCCTCCTTCATTCACAACCTTTCCCTCCACTTCCCAATCTTCCCTAAAAGCCGGCACTCATATGAAACCAATTTCAAATTGTCAGTCTCCTCTCCTGCCCTCCTTCTATCATTCACTTCTGGTTACATGTTAATTGTTCCTACCAAACCCCCTTAACTCTACTCTACAAAATCCTCTCAAAATAACAGATCCCATGAAAACTCAAAACCTCTTTTGAGACAATAACATTAATCTTTATAACTGTTCGGAATATTATGACTTTATACGACTATTTGCACTAGCGGCCAATCTCCTTTCAAATTTGTTTACTCTTTGACACATAACAGCAGCTTACTTTTTTATAGAATAACATAAAGCTCAAGCACGTTAGTTCTTTCGAAGAACGTTAGAGAATAGTTGTTTTGTCATATTTCCTGGTATTTTATTTTATCCTTTTGATGCTACTGGTTTACTTGACTACCATAGCTACGTAGCCACCTCACTGCAATCCAAATGTCTCCGCAAAAACTTGCAATACCGAAATCCGCTTTATCATCTTACGTAGCATAACTATTGCTGAGAATGCTGCAGGAATTACTTGCTCAGGATATTTCCTTTTTTGTACTGTAACAAAACTTTCCTTTGCATAGCTAATTCTATTCATTATCTGTACAAAGCGTGAAGACGAAAAACTCTATATATGCTATAATACAACACAAAAATGGCAAACAAAACTCTCGGCTATACGTCTACGCAAGGAAGAGGAAAGAGTTCCCAAAAATGAGACCATTCCACTGTCTAGAAAGTCGAAACTCTAGTCATTTAAAGTTATTACAAAGGTTTTTGTATCTCATTGCTAGCAATTTAACAACAATTGATCAATTAAATTCCAATTTGAAGCATTTTTAAAAATTCTTGCAACAATACAATACAATCCATCTTTTCTACAGAAATGTTATTTATGTGTCAATGAAATATGCACAAAGCAATGAGCTATGAATTATGAAATACAAGTAGGTAGGCGCTATATGATGGTAATCATAAACCTTAAATAATAATATAAGTTGACTGCATTTGATGCGACTGCGTGACAAATAAAGTTCTAGGGGATGTTCTGAATTGACCAATGGGGCGGGGGCCTACTATTCTATAAAATGCTCTAATTCTTTAAATTCTAAAGGAATGCAAAGCATGAGACGCTACTTTCTAATTGCTGCGCTAAGGTACTTATGGTAAATGGAAAGCTAGTGATCACAGTTCTGCAAGAAGTTATAGTTGCATTCTTAGTTCAAATTTAGTCTTATTAAAGCTATATAGCCATGCAAATTATTTCAAAGGAATTTGTTGATTATCTGTTAAACAGGTAGTCTGAAGCAAATAATTTTTCATTTACAACACTGAAAAGCCGTGTATTTCTTGGCAGTTGGAAATGAAAAGGATCGTTAGGTAGGATGGAATGGCCATCTTATGCAAACGAAATTGAGAGCCTTTCATGGGTCTGAATATTTGAATGCGAAAGCAACTCGAAATAAAGATCTGTCCCTTGTCTCGAAAATTTCTTAACAAAATTATTCACTATAGAGAAAGTTGTTGATACATCGTAGTACAAGATGAAGAATTTATTAGGAGCAGTAAACTTTTCTGTAGCGGGTTCTGATGACTGTGGAAGTCAGGAAATTACTTTACAACTTCCTCTTTTTCCAAGTACCTATACAAGTGTGTCTTTCTAAGAACAAAGTACTCACCACTACATGGACACTAATATTTGGCTATATTATATCATTAAAAATCCCCCAAGATCTAGGATATTTACTTTTTAAATATTTTTGCTCTTTCATCCTATCATTGTATACTTATTACTATTTTACCGGACGAGAACTAATAATATTTATCCGTTTAGTGAGACATATAAAAACTTCTCTGTTTTTTGCTTTCACCAATAGTTTTATCATAATATTTGTGAACTTGAAACGTGAATGTACGTACGAAAATTTTCGAATTGTTTACAAAGAGTCCTTTGCATCACATATCGCACGTGAATGCAGTAAACAGATTATTAAGCTCTCTATAACTCGGAAAAAGTCAGTCAGAATGGAAGGAAAGTAACATCTGGAGCATTCTGCAAGAAGAGTAACTGCTTTCCATGCGTCTAAATATTTTTTTTTGTTTTCCTTGAAGTTATTGCATTGACTACAGAAATGTAGAAGAATGTGAGTTTTTTGACGAGATTAATATCCAGTGGCTGCATAGTTCTCATCTCAATGATACTATTTACTACGCACTAACCATTGTTCTTGGTTTTAATTGTAATGAATTGCTGGCTGTTGGCTTTAAAGTGATGTGAATAGAGCCTAAGTAGGACAGGACAGTGAAAAGGAAGATAATTCAAAGGGAGTCGACTGGAGCGAGGCTCTTGTCTCAATTTTTCTTAATTCCTAAATAAAAAGGCTGGCAATTGCATATCCTGTCCCATTCCCAGTCATTTTCTATTCAACTTAGTTCCCTCGGCGTTAGCTACCACAATGGATTGGCTATTACAGCGAGGTAGACAGTGCAGTGCTTGATTTGGACTTTGGAGTTAACTGTTGCAGGCTGATAGAGATAAACCTTGGGTTGACAGTTATTGGGGACATTGGGGAGTGCAGAATAAAAGAGTCGTGAAATGTACAAATCTGGACAAAAGAGCAATGCAAAGCATTTTCTAGTGAAATTCTGTGGTTGCCTAAGTAGAAAGGGTAGAGAGGGGAAAAAGAGTTTGGCTGGAGAGCAGGCAGGAGTGTGCACCAGAGAGAAGAAGATTTCAATGGAGTCACCGAGCAACAATACTATTGCTGGGAAAGAAAGAACTTCTCTTTCTGAACCTACTTACATGTAATAACAACAAACGTACTTAGATAATGCCCAACGCTGCTGCTTCCTTGCTTCCCTACGCCTTCCTGTCTGTGTGTGTGGATGAGAAATGAGGCAGAGTGAGTAGAAGGCCAAGTATAAGTAAACAAGGAGACAAGAGAACTTTCCCGGAGATTTGCTTAGAAGTAGCTGAGGATAATAAAAAAGGGAAAGGGCATGCAGTCTGTTAGTTACGAGCAAATAGGAGTCCACATTATAAGTGAGACAAACAATAACTATCTGCGAGGAAGGGAAGTCAGTGTGGAAAGAATGAAAATAGTTGCTCCGTCAGAAAAAGATAATAAATAAGAAAGTGGCAAGCAGAGCTAATGCTGAAGGATGAGCCAGATTCCCTCACCGCCCGCCACACTCCTCGCCCCACTCTCCGACAGCCACATCCTCATTCCACATCACAAACAATGCAAGCACAGATGCTCAGCCTCAAGACTTTTACAACTCCTGCCAATTGTTTCAAACGATCTTTCCAATTTATTAGCAGGCTTAACGTAGATTAGTACACACGGCAAATGCCCTCTGAATACCCACTCCTCCTAACAACGTGATCACTAATATCTCCAAGGGCATCCTTACGCTCTCCAGTCAGTTTCACTCGCCTGTCCCTCTTCCTCCACACATCGCCTCTATCCTCTGCCAGTGCCAGTGAATGCCCTCTACAAGACAAAACAATTTCACCTTATAGAAGGTTCCCTTTAGAAGAGCTCTTCTGAAATATTAAATGGTAAATGCTTAGGAAAAATTTACATTCACCATTCAATTTTATTTTTCGAAATGACAAATATATAACGAGAGCCTCAAGGCGTTTTTATTTCCCCGAAGATTTTGTAATGCCCAGGGGACAAAAAAAATCCCACCAGAACTCCCCACCTGTCTCACCTGTGTAATAAAAAAAAATACTGGCACAGAAACTGGAAACACATTCTGACAGACTTAATTCTGAGTTTTTTTAAAAACGAAAGCTTCTCTCGTCCCAAGTTTATACTGAGTATTGAATTGACAATGGTTTGTATAGGGATCCCTTATAGACACCCTCCTCTCTAATGTCCCACAAACGAAGCAAAAGGATTCCTTGGCCTCAATCTGGTATTTTTGATGGGCTGTGCACCTGTCTCTGCCCCATCCGATCCATGTCTTTAATTCATTGACAACCCCCCTTCTGGTCGGAGAAGAAAGTTGGGCTACTTCAATCAATTACTGAATTTAATCACCTGCTAATGTACTGCCGGTGAACTGCTCCACAATAAATAATAGGAATGTCTGCACTGCTTATAAGCCAATCATCCTACTTCAGCGCCCTTCAGCCCTTTCACTCACGTCCCATCGTTCGAAAGAACCAACACAAAAAGATTTTTTGCTTGGTTTGCTTTGGTGGCCAATGTCTTGACTTTAGAATGGAACTATTACACACTAAGTACTACGTACATAGGGCAAGTGAGAGTTCCACGTACTCGATACTTTGACAAATTACGAGTAGCAAAGATGAAAGTAACAAGGACATTTCTAATGCTGTCACGAAACTTTGAAGTGATTACATTTGAAATGAAAGGTCTTGATAATGAAATGGGAGGTGAAACAACATACGTTTAACCATTTAATTCGACACTTCTTTCTAAGAAGCGTGTGTGTTGCTGGCGTCGAAGACTCCTTGCTTGCTTTGTTAGTTGGGACTGTGAAGAGAATCGTCGTGCCGTATCAAAGGATTTAGATACGCGGGAAATTAAAATGCTCCTTATTATTAGTATTCGCATTCATATTCCTAGAATAACGCTGAAATGGGCAAGAAGAAAGTAAAGTGAGTTCTTTCATATGCTCTGTGATGTGTGCAAATACAGCAAAGAGCCTTAGGCTAAGCCGCTCAGCGAGGTCGCTGAACTGAACTGGCTCGCTAATCTCTTGCCCTGCACCAGAATGGATTTCTAGTGTTGGCAGAATATATTCCGTTTTCTTCTGATGGTCAGGGGGAATGTGACCTCGCCTCTAGCTGTCTGCATTAAACCAAGGCTCAAAGCAGATGATTCAGGCGCAGCCAAAAATAGGGATCCCACCACGTGCACATGCATCCCAGTAGCATCAGCAAGAAAAGATTTGCAGCATTAAAAGAACATGAAAATGATGCCCGTGTTAGTTATGAAGTAGATATTGCCGCAGTCAGAGACTTCTATAGCACAGGATGCATATCGTTCTTATCTTCACACTATAAATCATCCTTAATCAATATATGAACCTACACTCCGTGTAAATAAGCGAACTTAATGATCCAATTGATATGGATGCGAATAAATGTCATACAACTATATACAGCCCAGACTCACTCGCTCTTTTTACTTTCCCAAAACTTCCCTCTCATCCACGCTCTACTTCAAAAAGTTGAGAGTGCCATTCAGTGCCTCTATTCTATCAGACTTCTTTAGCTAGGTACCCGATCATTTTGTTTGAGCATTCTTTTTTTTCCTTTAGATCATTTCAAAAAAATGAATTCGACTATTTAGCTGCACACCTTTTGAGAAAATTTTTGATGGAAGGCATGGCGCAGGAATGCTGTCTAGTCGTCTACAGCCAAAGGGATGACAACAATCCCGTGACTGCTGGTGATGTAGCATAAATATTGAAATGTTTAATGCATATATGCATAGTAGAGCGTAGTAATATATGTAGATATGTAAATGGGCATGGCGACGTAGTTGCATGAAAGTTTATCCTTCCGCTCCAGGCGGGGTAAGTAGTTGTTGAAGAAGATTCTGCGTCCACTGCTGATGTATCTACGCCTCGTACCTCTCCTCAAAATATTTACTTCCTCCTACACATCTGAAGATACGGTTAATTAGGGCTAGTGGCAATTTTTAATTTTGCCGTCAGAACACCTTTTCACTCTCCATGTTATTCGCAGCCTTGAAAAGGTTGTGAGTGCTGAGATGGAATTTTCCATGAATTTGTTTGAAGATGAAGAGAGGTAGGCCATGGAAGAGGCCAGTGAGCGAATTCCTGCTATCCATCCACAGCATTCACTTTTAGTAGATTTAGTGGAGGCTGAAAAGTTTGATTTGAGAAGGAAACTTGTACATGATATCCAGGAGGAAAAAGAGCGTCTCACGAGTAGGTGGTGTGGTAGTGAGCGAGAGTGCTAGTGAGTAGGAGTATGAAGCTATGAATGACAGAGAGAGAGTTGGAGTGTGGGTGGAATGCGGCAGAGTTGCTGGAGAAAGCAGGATAGCGATAGCGGAGAAAGTAGCATGAGATAGAGCAGCTGATTGTGAATGAAGGAGAAGGTACTTAGCGGGCGGATGAATCCCGCACAATGAAAACGGTGATGCCCCAGCTCAGGATCCTTAGCCAGAGATTTGAAGGAGGGAAGCCGTGTAATTACTGCGTTAGTTAAAGAGGAGAGCGTCTGTGACAGCCTCCTGCTTATCTCCGCAAATGCCGCCGCACCACCTCCCGCCTCCCTCTCAATTCTCACTCCGCACAATACAATTAACTCTATGGATTCACACACGTCCAAATCTCCAATCACCGAGACAATAGTCACAGACTCACAGACCTCAAGGGACACAACGCTGCATCCCTTTCCTGCCTCATCTCTACTACTTCCATTTCCAATGAATAATCCCATAATACCCTTCTTCTTTTCTCTCATCTCTCGTCCCTTAAATACAACCACTTCTCCTCAAATGAAAAGCTTCGCCTACGACAGACTGCTGCATTTTGTTTTAATCCTTTTCTGCCAAAGTTCATTCTCCAATGCACAGAATCTCATTCTGTCAACCGTAGAGCACGTCGACGTATGCGTATGTGGTTTTTAATATCTGGTGAACATATCAAAAATTCTCTTTGCTGCACTTTCTCATCATGATCAATTTTCTTTCATGTTTTTAGCAGAACTTTTACTCAAACATTTAATGTACAGTAATTAATTAATTGTGCTCCAGTTCTTTGTGGTTTTATGAAAGGTTGTTAAGGGAAATGGAAAGAGTTACGTCCTCTAAATAAATAATGGCTATCGTACGAATTCGTATTATCATTATACAACCCACATTAAACAGACGGCTTAAAAGGGGCATAGTGGGTACCTGTCAAAATCAAAATTAAATCCCATTTTGTACGTAAGCATCATTCTCAGTGAAATGTTTTGTCTCATACAAAACAATGATAACATCATAGCGCAAGCGCAATGCGATTCATTGGTATGTACAACAAACAGTACATACATGGACTATTGGTATCTGTGAAATGTTGCAATTTAGTGAGTATCAATACTATTACATCTATTCACGTATAATACGTAATGCTGACGACTTGCAAACGTTGATAAATTCTGTCATATTGACTGCTATTTAAAATTCATTAAAGGTAAAAATGGAAAGATTCTGTGAAACATTTTATGAGATCTCTGCTTTCGTAAGTACGCTCGTGATTTATGAGTTCTCCGGTACTCCATCATCCTCAGAAGGGAAGACGACAGTTGAATATTGTCAGCCGTACTAGCGTTCTTCGCCGGACAATATTAATTAAGTGTGTGAGGATGATGTCTGCGTAAAATGATAAGCTGTAAAAGAATGTGAATGATGGTTTAACTTATGTAGTGTAACTCGTCGATTAAATAAGTATAATGACAATTGTTTTGGGTGAAAAAAAGAAAACTTTATTTTTTAAACGAAAAATAAGTTCCCCTGTGCTTTAAATGAGTACGGGAGTGAAATAAATAAAATTTGGAAACAGATTGAGTAGCCTTGCTTGAATGTCGATGTTGAGTTGTGCAGGCCGCGAGGACACCCAAGACTTGATTAAAGAATCGTTGCACATTGTAGTAGGAAATTGACATGTAAGATGTAAATATAGATGTGGTAATATTATTATCATTAATAAACCGTTTGTAAACAAAATAACGAAGAGGGAACGCAGCTTTTAGTTTTTCTCTGTAGTATGCGTGTCGTGAATGACGAACGAAGTTGTGTGTGAACGAATATGAGGACACACACAGGACAGATAGACAGACAGACAGAGTCAAAAATTTCCATAAAGAGGGAAACAAATTCCCTCTTAATAAGTAGTGCACATACATGTAGCATAATAAAATTGAGCGTAGAATAGATGACAGAAATAGATATTATGTAGGGACTCATTGGGCAAACTAAAAGCCAAAGATTAGGCAGGAGGTGAGCAGTTCTGGACTGAGTTTTGGCTGATGTGAATGTGGGTGGAGTGTGAATGGAGAGCGTAAACAAATATTATTATGAATGAGGCAAGGAGCAGAGTGCTCCCAATATGCAGCACAGTGTAACTCTTAAAATTCGATAGCCTTAACTTAAAAAAATGTCCCGGAGAGGCGAAGGTACTTCTAGAGCGTGCAGTATAGGTGGTCGTGGAATAACAAGACACCTCTTCGAAGGTTCTCGCACAGACCAAACAACCTTGAGACAAAATGAAATTATGTTTACCACAATAATCGAAGATTGGAATACTTTGAAACTTTAATGTGCTCCGACGTCCTTGAAATCCTTTCTTATTACCGTATTGAGATTCTTGAGGGAAATGTTGTGTTGCGAGGGAGTTTGTTTATTCAGCATAAAATTGGAATCCATAGCTAAAATACAATATCTTTGAGAGGAGACGAAATATGTCCGTACCTGTACGCTACGTAATATCAAAGTAATTGCCAATTACAGCTGTTACGAATAAGTACACTTCCTCCTTAATCCAAACATAATTGATGGAAAGACTGACTCCTGTCTTTCTTCCTTCGTGCTCAGACCAGGGCATGAAAAGGGCAACTTTTGGACTTTTTGCCGTATTGCCTTTTTGCCCATCAAAAATATCAAAAAGGCGTCCTTTTGACTTTTTGCCCTTTTGCTTTAAAATTGGACAATGCGAGCAACTACGAATATAGATTTTTCTAGTAAATTACGTACCAATTGCATTCGAAATTGAATGAAAAATGTACGGACATGCAGTGGAAACAACAATTAACAATATTTTATTGACTAAAACCGAAATTACAGTAGCAATAATATCTTCAGTTCCTTGAACATTACAAATGGAGGTAGCCACTGCAAAAGGTCAAAAAGGCCAAAAAGTCGAAAAGGCAGCAAAAAGTCAAAAAGACGCCGTTTTGCCTTTTTCCTCCCAAAAAGGCAGCTTTTTTCATGCACTGGCTCAGACATTCTGAAGCAAATTAAAGGTAGAATGTAGGTAGTAATGTCTCTCCCACACATTTGCTTCCTTTGTTTATCTGTTCCTATTCTCTTGCAATGCTCCGTACCGGCGTCAGTGCTAGCGCTTACGTCAGGATCATTATCATACTCAAAAATTCATCCAAACAAGCAGGTATTAGGTTCGTAAAAATAGTATGATAAATTGTCGTGGCAAATGAATGAAAAAATGTCATGTATGTATGTATATATGTTTATTTTTCGGAAGGGTCATAGGCAGTTATACATTATAATTATACAAGTATAGATACAACATATGAACTGAATTTATAACCTATAATTACAATGATTATAGGACAGATTGACAGATTCAATGGTAGTAATGTAACGAATGTAACGAGGTAGTGGGTGATTGATAGCACCATACTGTTTTAAAACAGAACAAATATGTTACATCTGGCAGGCGTATACTGTTTGTTCGTCTGCAGCTCACAAACTACGTTTCGGTTGTTAGGAAACGCAGGGAATTAAAAGCAAACATCCGCATCCCCAAGTGAAATACGAGACATTTTGCAACGTTATTATCTTTCATCTCAATGAGGAACTGAAAAGTTGGGGATGAGAGTCAATAAATTTTAAAAGTTTTGAGAGTTCTTGTCGACCACAATTTTATTTACTAACTATTTTTTGTGGTTATTCGGAATGAAAAGCTTTAGATTGAAGTGCATGGCGGTGGACGCTTTTTTAGCGATGAACTGTACTGAGTACCTAATTTACAGTGAGGTGACGGAGGAATAAACCACCGAAGTTATTTGTAACCTTGAATCAGGAATCGTATCATATAGCTATAATTTTCAAGATGCTATCCTTTTTTCATCAGAAAACTTGGAAATTATCGTTAAGGATCTGGAGTCTTCCTTCGGTTGATTAATAGTGGTAGGGAGCTGAATCTAAACAGGAAAAATTATACGTTATATCACCTTGAGCTTTTTAGATGTTCGTGTCATGCGTCTCCATGCGCTCTTTGTGATGAATAGGAGAGAGCAAGGTGGGAAAGGTCTGGAAATTGAGTTCTAGGACTTCACCGTTAAACGTAGCGTTAAGGATATAGTGCAGTTTTTGTGTGTATTGCTAGGAGCTCTTTTCCCTGACCTCAGACGTCCTCAAAGAGCAAACGGACCAAAAGCTGGAAATTAAGTCAGCAAATATGAAGTGAGAGGCTGAGGGACTGTGGCTGAAAGTGACGACGTATTTCCATTTCACAAGTAATTCTTGGGGGATCTTTCCATAATTCATCGCTTCGCCTTTCTGTCCAACTCGCCTCCCTTCCCTTCTTCCCGAAACCCGTGTCCGCGCGCTCATTCTTCCCAGTCAACTCATTCAACAGCCCTATAGATTGATTGTGAGAAGATTCTCCGCTAAGAGAATTGAGAGGCGCATTCCTTCTTTGCTAGTCGCACTCGCACCACATACATAATTACGGCAGATACGGCAAGACAGAAGCTAAGGAAAGAAACCCAACACCAGCGTACCAAAACAACCTTCCAGGAAAGGCTGCTTCCATGCTCCCCCGAATTCATTTTTACAGCTTCATCCATCCACATGGAAAAAATTGGGTGGATGAGATAGAGAGTACAGAATCCCATCAATCCATTACACTCCAAAAGACAAAATGTTAGGTGGTTACGGTTATTACCAGCGTTGTCCAATTTTGACCACCGCCATCATTTCCTCGACTGCAATCATCTTTCCAAACTCAACTCACAGAGACGTATTCATTCTGGAGGGCAGAGATGTAGCCATAGTCATAATATGAAACTGACTTTTAGATAGATACTGCTATACAATGAAGGAAAATTCAAACGTTAGAGTTCATGCGTGGCTAGTGTGTCCCCAATAATTCAACTATGCATGGGAAGACTGAAAGACTGAATTTGATACGCGTCTTTATGAGTGCCTATCTAATACAAACACTGTTACTTGGTCCACCCTGTGGTATATTGAAATGTCACGCTTTTCACTCGGCATACAAGTTACATGTCCATAACGATAAATACTAAAAATATCAAAATACGCTAAAGAGAGGAACAAGTAGCATTCTGATGGATCAACAGAAACAACAAACAATTTCAGCGTTTAGCTTTGAATTTGACACCAGTAGCCCGCAAAACTGACCAAGTTGAATCAAGGTATGACCGAGAAAGGGACATGTGGCTACCATGCTAGTCGAAATGATTTTCATAAACTTTATGTGAAACTCATCCTGCCTTCGATGAATTAGAACTAGTATTCAAATATTACGTCACAGCAATATTATTATCGTAAAACAAGTATATAGCATTGTCTTTGTGTTTCCGATAAAATGTTTTACGATGACTTTTTCAGACAAACTCCAACTGCTGACTTTAAAAGGTAAGACGCGCACCTACCCACCGCGGTTTTTATACCGCATTCTTCTATGTACATCAATAATAATATGGATAAAATAAATATACATGAGTTTGAAACAAAACGTAAGTGGTCAACGTTGTAGTGGGATTTTCTACATGAGACTATGACGATAGGCTTCAATAAGTTTAGCATTAGTTGGCCAGTGTTGTTATAACGTTCATTAGCATGTGGTTTAGCTGGGCCGAATTTTACTTGGAAATAAGCCTTCGTTCAGGCACACGGCACACTGTCCTACCGAGAGTGTTCAAGAACAAATCTTTGTTCTGTGGTGAGTGCCTCTACGAGAGAGCTAGGTATACTCGCTGTTAGTGGAGGAAAGTTAAGTACTTGTGCCACAATAATTGGAATCGTTTCATGCCCTTGTATATGGTGTGTAGATACGGGCACAGGATGAGATCTGTATCCGAGTAATGAAATTAAATCTCCCCAAAAGTCTCATTAGTGTTTTGCATGTTCTTAGTTTACAATTTCTACCCATTTAAACAATGAATGCGTGCTTTCACGTTACCTGGAGGGGTTCCTAGAACGTTGCGTTAATACTGACATCATTAGTGAGCTACACGCATCAGATTACAATATTTGCAGAGTGCAAAAATACCCTTAAGCTTATCTGTTATAAAATATCTGGTAAATACCGTTTGTAGGCTTCCACCATTCGCAAAATTGCTCTCAGGACATACATAAACTTCACTTAGGTACCGATTCTATGTTAGGCACTTTTTCAATTCAAATAGTACGTACACGTTCAGAAGTTAGTTGGACGATAAGTATTTCATTGTAGGATTAAAGTTCTCGAAACATTTGGTCATTATGCCCCACACAACCTTGAACACTGAATTTTCCCGTTTACAGATAAAAAATGTTCATCACGTTTTTATACAAGAATTTACGAACATGGCTATTCAAATAGAATTCAATTAGTATTTCAGTACATCTCAATTATGTATGACCTTACTAGTTGACTTTCTAGTTAGATGCTCACCTGAACATTGCTATTAATTAAAGAGCAAAACAAGTCACTCTGATAATGGCAAGTGCAATTGACAAGCTTAGCTTGTGCTTGTGTGCACAGAAAGAAGATGGCTTTCAAAAGAGCCATTACTCTGATTACCAGGAGAGATGATACAGTAGGGAGAATGTGTTAGGTGTGTTGCCGACAACATTTCCTTTAAAAAAGTGATCGCTGAAATTGTCATTAACTTTAATGATGTGCTCTCTACGTACGTCACTCACCACCCATTCACTCTCTTGTATTATCTCTACTGTGTCTCTGCAGTCTCTAAATGTAATTCGAAAATCGCCCGCATCATTCATTCATAGAAGTCATCATCAACTTCTTGCTCTAATTAGCCTTGCAAATTATCTATAAGTCAGCAACGTGTTTAAACATGCTTTATTGGGGACTGAGTGAAAATTGCTGTTCTAGGTCATCACCAATTAATTTGGGCAATACTCCTTCCACTACACAGTTGTATTCATTTAAATCAGGCTGCAACTCTGCTCATTAGCTATAAGAACAATACACAAAGCCTTATAAATAAATCGCACAAACTCAAAGAAACAAATCCTCAAACAAGTCGTCAACTTTGGCAGGACAGAGATATGTAGCACGTAAATAAGGCATGTCATTATCATTGTCTGTAGGGCGAGTAGAAGAAGTATGGACACATAAAGTAGGATTTACTGCCATTTGCATTTACTTGACGTTCAGCCTCCTGAGAATAGAACAACAAAAATCTATTAAGGAATTAATAAGGAGCTCTTAGCCTTCGTTTCTGTTCATTAACAACCATGCTCCCTCCCTTCGCCTCACTCTCACTCTCTCACTTCATTCCATCCTTCTGAATTCATCTTCTTCAAATTGCTCCCTCCGTACGCACACAACACTTTCTCTGTCTATCTATGTGTGTATAATTGATTTCTGTTTGAAATCTCTCACGCCTTTAAAGCGCCCGTTTCCCGTTTTCACTTTTGACAGCAAAGCACTTCGTCTCGGTGAAAATTTAATATGACACTAAAATGCAAAAGAGAAGTGAACCCCTTTCTCGTTCATTGTTATGGCCCGACTAATTTTTCTTAGCCAAACCTTTCTCCTATTAATGCTTTATGATTCCCAACTCTCATTTCATCGCAAAGAAAATTCTTGCACTCATTCAGCACCTATTTACTGTAAGAGAAAAGCTATCAAATCTTAGATTGGGGCTCCTGCCTCTTCTTGGTCAATAGCAGCGAATGTCAATGTCAATCACGTTTTGCAGTTTTAGAGCCGATAACATTAGAGTAGCTCTCTAGTAGCGCACATTAGTGCAAGTGATAGCAAAAGGGTGATAATTTATTCAAATTAAAATCAGACAATACAGAACATTTGTTCCGCAGATGCTCTGCTTCTTCTATGACCATGTAGTTAAAAGAGTATTTGCATATTAAATGACTAACTATTATAAAATGCAAGAGCTCGTCATTCCAAATGAGCGAGTACTTTACTCAGCATAATGTCTTAACCAAATTGCCAACGAGCACTTTCAATTACAGCAACACCCAACTACAATACGACGATGCGCAGACTGTAAAGCTTATTAGAAGAAAAGCTGTCTCCAAGAACTTGTAGCACAATCCTTCTGTCCTGTTGGCTTGTAGTAGTCACTCTGTTTCAAAGTCTAAACAGTTTTGTGTTTATCCGATGGGAGTAGCTACTTAGTCCGAATATATGTTGACTGTCTGTCCCTTTCGATACACTTGTAAACGAGGAAAGCATCTTTCGTTCTTCTTTCGACTCTCGCAGTACCAAGGCAACTTGAGTTCCAAACCGGAACCATCGCATCATAAGCCCCTAGTTACCAGAAAGGGCTCTTTAAACGCTTTCGGAAATTAGATACTGTGAGATGCTAATGTCCATCTACGCGGCTAAGCAGAGAACAACCTGAAATATTCTGAGTCAGCTTAAATACCTACTGTGCTAAAGGTATAACGCTATCACAACAATAAAAGAACTAAAAGACTAGCATTTAAATGGAGCAACAGCAGCCAGTTAGTTTGGCTAAATAAAAGACACTACTGTTTTTTCTTTGGCTATGTCCAGTTCGAGTGTCGTTTGTTCCACTCTTAAAACACAATAACTGTAGCAGATGTAGTAGTGATTGTTTGCGCAATTAATGCTTGGAATTAAATAATATGCATTCCAAACACAATTTATGCTAAATATTTTTAATTTACTAAGGTTTAAGGTGTGTGTATGCTTTAGACGCATCACTTTAATTTTACTGAAGACGAGTTTCCAATTATTCAACACCCAATCGATAGATCTTAATTACTAGATATTTTGTGCTGCAATGAGTGTGAGATATTGTCTTGGTGTGGCTTTACTTCCTGCGCTTCAATCTATATGTTACTACCGCTCCTTTTTACATGCATTTGTTTTATTTTATTTAAAGCTCATTAAGAGTATCTGTGGGAATAGATCGAAGGAAAGTGCTACTGGGAAGGACAGATCCGTTAAATTGAATACAAATATGAAAACGCCATCCATTACGATGGCGGCGTGGATAGTGTCAGGGAGCTGGAAGCTCTAGCGAGCCAAATCTGTTGTCTATGCAAAATATGAAATAATATGAAGAGATTAGGACTGCCATATCCCCTGCAAGTGCTCCACATTTATTCCATATTGAAAAGAAAACATTTGCCAGCGTCTCTAATGCTGTGGGTAACTTTGTTATTGTTGCTGCACAGATTTATATGTTCGTGTGTGCATGTTTGACGTTAAAATTTCAAGGAACCCTTTAGCGTAACTGGGAAATTTATTGGAAAAGCGGGCAGGCCGGGGCGGAGGTGAAGTATTTACATCATTGTATCTACAGTCGAGACGTTGTAAAATTCCTTACCTTTGAAACAGCTACTCTAACTTGTTTTCTAGTTAGTTGGATGATGGGATTTTAGATGCAGTGTAGTCGGAACAGAGCCCAAAGTGCCCTGCACTGCAATGGCATGACGTGGAGAGGAAAGTCTTATCGGCAGAAGTGCTGAAGTAGCTCTGTGGAAAAGTGATTGGCTTGTACATTGAATATAAGCTAACGATAAGATACTATTTCCATGTCTACTATACGTTATTATATTAAATAGAAGATTCAAACGACCCAAGGTTCCATGTCCCAGTAAAAAATATTTTATCTTAAAATGGCAAAGAATGTTATTGCAGTCCTACGGACGTTCGTCCACACAACTTTCTGCCTCTCTCCCAGTCACTGTAGCTCTCGGGCACTTGTACCTGCAGCGTTTTATAATTTGAAAATCTCAATGCAAATTGGGACATTGTGACTGTGCAAAATTAAATGAGATTTGAAAAGGTAATTTAGTGAGGTGATGGACTGGGGGAGAACCTTGTGTGAGGTGAAGATTTGGAGTGGTTGGCTGTCAAATGAGGGAAGTGAAGAGAGGCAAAACTGATAGTAAAGATATTGAAGGTTCGCTGCACTGAGAATATTAAATATGATGTGGTTTGGTGTAGCAGGAGATCAGGATACTCCAAGGAGCACAGCACCAGCAACGCTCACTCCGGCATTTCTGCTCTATCTACATATTTCCCTCCATTATAGATATTAATATCTTTCTCTCAAGAAGAATGAAAGTTGAAGTGGAGAAGACGTCTGCTAACAATACGCCCCAGCCAGTCTCCATGTAGTTCGGGGAGTCAGTTTAAGGAGTACTGGCAACTTTGGTGTCGTCGTTGTGCGATAAAGTTTTCAAATATTCGTGAGAGTACAAATAACGTACACCTACTTCGCAACACACACTCCAGGAGAGTGGAGTTGAACAACGTGCCAATGCACGCTTCATTTTACTTTCCGCTACTGTCGTTGCAGGCTTTTCAGGTGCAAATTCCCAAAATCCTGATTTCAACATTTTGAGAAGACAGACGTGGAAATTTTCAAAAAATATTTAAAAAAAAAGCAGAGAAAAAACTCAGGAACAGGCTGAGGGTCACAACTATTTTTTTCTAAGTGTGCCGGAAATTTCGAAATATATTTTTTCAATACATCATCCCCACTCAACCAAACCCCAACTTTTTTCGAATAGACGGAGTTTTAATTTTAGAAATGTTGGTTGATGAGTGCCTCGAAAAATATGGAGGAATTTCAAAAATTTGCATGTCATTGCATTGATCTACTCTAAGCCGTTTTGTTTAAATCCGGATTTTGCCTCCTTAAGATAAAGAGGCTCGTTCCTTGTTGGTGGTTGACTTCCGTGGCTGTTGTGCACAGTGGAGTCTCCTGGTAGTCTCCGACACTGAGCAAAGCATAAAATAAATAAATGGAACAGAAGGAGAAAATATTTCACGGCTGCGGCTAGGAAACCATGAAAAATAATCAATGAGAGAATTGGAAATTGAAAGATGTTACCAAATGTCTAGTTCTACATACAACCGGGTTTTTTGGGTTGGCATTTAACCGTTAAATTTTATGCAAATGGCTCCTCCCGCTCCATTCCTCACAGGTCATTCATGCTATGTGCCACTTCTCCATCCCACAACAGCCTTCAAATAAATAGCTATCTCTGCTCTACGCGGATTCTTAAATCCGCTCTCTTATCCACACTTGGCCCACTGACTGCTCCACTCGGCATTTCCTGTCGCACTGTCGGCTTTGGTGTCAACTAATTGTTTGGTGAAGATGAAAAGACTCTTCATATCTTCCAGCTCGTCCCTTTCATCATATATTAGAAATCCGGCCTTCGCATTCCATTCCCCTTCAATGCGAAGAAAATGTCAGACTTGTTATCGTCTACCCACCCACCCGTACAGAAGGTGTGCGGCCATTTATTGGCACACAATACACACCTTCTTCTACTTAAATGGGGAGCTTTATTGATTTATGTCTCTGGCTTGAGCTTTTTCCTTGCACCAGACAAAGTCAATCAATAATAACTCAACAGCCTCTATGACCATTTCCCTCCAAAGTTTTTACTAACTGCATATACAATTTACTGTCCCCAATATTTTCTATAGCGTAAATAATCTCTAGCCTTTTCATCTATTCATCTGTGAAAAGGACCTTTCCTCTTTAAAATGAATGTGATGCAGAGGGAGCTAATCAATAACACTATCACATTATTATTGCACATACACACCAACAAATTCTTATTGGTTTTATCAAGTTTTTTAATTAACCATGTATTCAGAGTGTGTAAGTCCTGAAGAAGGTCCCGATGGTCCAGTTAAGGAATTGGCCCTATTAAAGAGGGGTTGACATGTTTTCGAGCCCTGATAGAAGGAGAACGAACGGCTTAATGTACAGCAATGAAGTAAAAATTTTCGAAATCTGCTCATATTTCTCAAGGTGCATCTATCCAACAATTTCAAAAATAAAATTAGGTCTAAGAAAAATTTGTGGTTTTTTGGGGTGGAGGAAATGCATTGAAAAAATATATTTCTAATTTTATGGCATATTTACAAAGACAAAGTTTTAAAAGGCTAGTGTGATTTTTCCCGGTTTTTTGATAATTTTTCAGCTGTGAACGTTCCCCCAAATTGTCGGAATCTTGGCTGTAAAACGCCACTGCGGTAAAGCAAAATGTAGAATCCTTATTGGCAAATTTTAAAATTCTTGTCGCAAGTTGTGCAGTCTAAATTAGCCTTGTCAAGTACACCTGAAATGTGTACAATATTGCAATATTGCCAATTATGGCGGAATTTTTATTTAGCTTCCGTATTTACAATTTCACGTGACTTTGGATTGCACTATGAATTGTGTTAACAGGCAAATGGGCTGGGCCTGGAACAGGAGCTTTCTTGAACTACAGCACTAATTTGAATTTTTAATTTAGTCACTAGGAAACTTCAAGAGTCTTAACTCATGTACTTACGGGCCCATGGCTCCAAATATTCCGAAATATTGTAATTATACCGTTGATTGTTTGATATGGCTCGAAGCTCATTTCTCCAATCTTCGCGTCTCAATGAAAATTATGATGTAATTTTTCAGAGAAATGTACTTTTTCATTAATTAGTTTGTTTGTTGCGCTTACGGAAATGGACAGTCAATTACATATTCAGATGCTATTCATAAATAGGACTATATAGAACGGACTTGAGAGTTTGTGAGTACGAAATGCACACACAAAGCTCTCAAAGCTAGGACGTTGCGTTGGTATGTTTGCAATATGATTGCAATAATTCATCTGTTTTGAAAAATCTCATCTTTTCTAGCAATTTCTCTCCACAAGCAGCCGTTGGTCTCGGATTGTAAACAATCGTGTGGGCCTTTGAATTAGTTGTTACTTTTAACATTGTAATCACAATCAGCATTGCACTATTTTCACAGACAGCAATAAATTAGACCCGTAGACCCTATCTATCGTTGCTTACCTTGCAGAAATGGGATTCGTGGGAGACAAAAATTTTGAAGTTGTAAATTAGTCTTTCGTAATGTCTTACATTTATGAACAAAAACTATAAACTTCAAAGGTGTCTAACTAAGCAAGTGAATCAAGTCACACATCTTCCATAAAGTCCTGACTAGTCTACTTGTTTCCCAGTCTGAAGCACTTTAAAAAGTTGTGGACAAAATAAAATGTTCAAGTCATATGAACCCGCCCTCATAATACCAATGTATTCCAGAACAATAAGTATAGGTATATATATAAGTATAGGGATATTCAAATGATAACTCTTAAATGTTGTAGATTTTATTATAAATTCCAAATATGTTCCACAAAGCGTATACTAGAATACTACTAGTTACTGAAATGGTCAAAAATATTTTTTTTTCTGATGGCAATTGCCTATCCCTGGATGTAAAAACTGGTAATTACAATGTGGTGATATATTACTGTTCAGCAGTGATAATAATATATTTGCCGCATAGAGATTCGTGTACGTCCTGACTTTAAGTGCCGACTGCATATGATGCTGAACTGCATCTTATGCAACTTTAGTCTGGTCTAATAAAGGTTTATTGATATTTGCATAATTAATATTAGGTGAATCGCGAAGGATTAATTCCTTGTCTGTGTTGGGAATCAAGAGCATAGAGGTTTAGACATGTACAATTGGAATTTTATGTGTTTTGTCAATGACGCTTCATTCTACTAATATTTTACTGCATGTAAATGGTGCGCTCACTACACCACATGCACATGCATCAAAAGCTAATTAATTATCACTACAAATTTACTTGCTTCAAAAATAAACAAAAGCCTGGGACTGAAGATTCTTAAGAATTGGATACAGCGGTGAAATTAACAACGCAGCCAAATATGAGCTAATGTTTATTGACGGTTATAGTAAACAATAAGGCTTTTTAATTTCAGATTGCTTCTGGAGTTCTACTGTGCATAGCTATGTGTCATTCTTTCGTTTGTTTGTACGGCCGAGTTATTGTAACTGGAAAGTGCGTTCTTTACATTGTTTTGTGTTCGCCGACATTTAAATAGAAATATGAACTCCTTTTATGTTGAGTTTATTTCATTGAAACTAAATCCATACATTTATATAACATTTCTTTCAATTTCGGGCTTCTTTTATTGTTTGTTAAATTTTAGCACTCTCCAGTTTTCAGCCTTTTCAGGGACAAAGGAGTTAGGCATGCATACAGGGGAAAGTGGCAATTGGTTCATGACTATAAGTTAATATGATATGGCGGCAACTGTAAAACATTCCGGACAAACCGCGGCGGCAGCGAAGTGGACGCAAATATATCAAAGCCTTTGACTTTTCAGATTCAATAAACTGTGGTAAACAGCTGTATCAATGTAGCGGTAATTTATTTGCATATAAAATTCAAAAAAAGTTGAATTTTAAGAAAAGTGAGCGGGGTAGCGTGTGGGAACGATTTCGTTCATTTTTCTGGATTTTCTTATTAAGAGGACACATGACTCAATACTGAAAACAATTCAAAAAAGTTTAATACAAATATGAAAAAATGGGCTCAGATGCATAGATAGATACATACATACACAGACAGACAGAACTTCAAGGCATTCTTATAATGTAGCTGCCGCTACATAACTTTCACAGCATAGCGTTGCCCATCCCTTCTCAACTAATGAAAATGTCAGAACAAACAAAATTAATTCCAATAATTATTGGGTTGTCTATATTTTAGACTGCCAATTAATTAAGAGAGACGTAACACAAGTGACTGGAAGCTAGATGGCAATAAATGGATATAATTAAACAAGTCAGCTAGCCAACTAAATAAATAAGAATATTTTTTGCAATTACGTTGTGTAATAGATATTTGCTTGCGTTTGTTTTTAAATGCAAAAACTCACAGGAATAATTTCCCGGAAAGATAAAAAAAAGTTAAAAAATAAATCACAATTCTCAAGTAAATATTTTGCAGAAAATGAGAATGAGTTGTCATTTCAAATAGGCATGATTTCAATGTAATGTTTAAATGATGACATAAGAGAATAAGCACGGGCCGATTATATGATGCATTATTTTGTGTCCCAATCCGGACATGTAGACAGTACACGCATGGTGTTTGAAGATGATGATGGCTCAGAGAACAAGATGTAACTCTTGGAAGTGGTTCACTAAGATAATTAATATTCTAAGAACTTCTGACATCTGCTTTGGGTGGCAGTGGAGAATTTATGTCTGGGAACGTTGGGATGTGTTATGTTTCATGCCGTTCTGTTCTTAACTCCTTGTATTTGGATTGACAGGTGTGAGTGGAGATATATGGTGCTACCAATGCGCCTGGTCAAATACCTTGTCGAAACCAACTACGGATAGCATGTGTCGCACTGAAAATTTCGACGTGAGAAGTGCTGAGAAAATTTCCTGTCCCCACGGATGCCGCATCTCCAAGATGTATGAAAGCGGTGAGTTCAATTGTTTTTCCCGAAACGCTTATTTAAGTAGAATACAGAGTAACAGAATAAATACGCAATATCCCTATAGTTACATTAGTAGTAGTAGTAGTGTATTTATTAATCCTTTCTGAATAGTTCACAATCAAATTATTTCATTAATACAATTATATTACAATGGTTACATCCAAGGAGTATGGACTGCTTGTCTGGGATTGCCTTGGTTTTCTCCTCCCTTCTGGTATCAGGAGGGGCCAGTTCGGCGTTTGGCAACAAAGTCCACGAATAAGGGACGTTTCAGGCGGATTCTCTTACAGCATGTTATTTATTATTTTCGACCAAAAATGTCCCTTATAAATATTCGTGGAATTTGTTTGCAAAGGCTGCACTGGACCTTCATGATGCCAGAGAGGGAGAGAAAACCAAAGCAGCCCAAGACAAAAAACATAAAATAGGGATTATTACCTCCCATATCCGCGGACAGATCGTGGTTCTCCGAGTAGTACACAATCTCTTATATACTAGCCATGCAGTTCATTTTGCAGATTAGAAGCAAGCATAAAGCTCCGGATCAGGTTTTGCATTTTGTTCTCCCATAAACTCTTACACTAACAGTAATATATGCTTCCGCATGTCTCTGAGTATTTATCTTAACACATACTATCGACTATATAGGTCTCTGCACCACTTGACGCTTAATAAATAAATGATATTTTGTCTACCTGATGTTATACGACCTTTACAGAAGTTTCGCCTAATACTCTCATAATAAATGCGGATGTTGAGTTGGCCGTGTCATGCGTTTATACTTTATATTACTAATTGACATCACTGAAGGAAGGGCCTATAAATATATTTTAGATGTTCATGTAATGTACATACATGCAGTAGAGATTTGGACGAACAGAAACTAGACTAGGAATATACATATTTATATAATTATGTTGCACCAAATTGAGGACACGTCCGCATCCTTTATTCTCTCGCATGCACCTCCATACATAATTAAATCAGTCAAGGAAACAGCTTGATTGAATTTACCTCGTTCTCACTTTTAAATAATATATGGGCAACTGTATGGAGTGAAAACAGGAAATAAATACATTATTTGTGACTCTGGCCAACTTAATTAACAGTCTTGAGAATAAAATCATTGGACATGTCACCTCGCGCTGCCAACAGTAACCCAAGCAGAAAAGCGAAAGATTTAATAAATTATGTCAACAACGTCGCAAGTTGCTATACACATTGTTACTTTTAAATGCAGTTTTTACTAAAGGGTTTGTT
>JAAAYG020001314.1:0-32626 GCA_009936455.2 Tomocerus minor
GTCGGGTATGGTATAGTGATATTAAGTATTGTTAATTCTTATACGTTAACTTCACAACTCTATCTTTAAGCTGCTCTGCTGGATAACTTTAACATAGCCCACAGACCCCTTTTTGCCTGGCAGCCAAACATATTTTCATATAATTACTTTCGTATTCCTACAAAAATGAATTCATTATTATTGCCTATTAAGTTGATTATCATGATCTGTAATAATAATGAAACACTGTATGCATTCAAGTAGTACAAATTAATGCAAATTCTAATAATTTATACTGCAAATAGTATTTTGTGTTTACTGTTAGGAGCCTCGTAGTGCGAAAGAGATGGAGCTGTCTAAGCGGGGCCATTAATGGGAAAGGCACTTTAAAGAATGAAAGCCTGGTCATGGGAGTAAGCGTACATTGTATGGTGGGAAAGTGAAGTCGACTGCTTGGGGAAAAGCAGAAGACAGATGGGGAAGTGAAAGTTCTTGCCTATTTTATTATTAAAGATAGATTCTTAAAGAACTGTGGAGAGTTTGGATAGAGAAATAAGATAAATGAAGAAATGGAAAGAAGAAAGCGAGGAGGCAACAAGGCACTCATCCTTTCACTCAGTTCTGCTTGAATTAGAGGGGAAAGAGTTGCCTTTTCTCCGCTTAACTAAGTTCACATAAGTTTAGTCAAGTCAAAGTGTGCCCAATGCAATGCTTTAGCTTACCAGATCACAACTACAAAAGATCTCCGCCACTATCACAACCACACATCCATAATATAGATACAGACCTTAGGACACATGGATATCTATCTTTAACAACTCAAATTCAACATGAACTTAAGTGCATATGAATTCTGTGTCCCAAGGGTATACAGGGTCATGTTTTTTAAATCCTTTTTAACCCTAATTTGACTTTCCAACTTTACAAATATGACTATTTTATAAGTATTTTAGCAAAATTACAATTTTGAAATTTTCATTCATTTCCCCCTTAAAAGTGCAACTGTAATTTCCTTCTCACTACAGCGAAATTTGAATGATTAATGGAAAATAATTTTGCTAAGCTATTAAGTCAAAAAAGGTGGAATTTGGTTTACACGGTGCAATTGATTTGGCAAAAGTTTAAAAAGATCACCCTGTAGACTATGATAAATATTTATATAGATTTAGATGGAGCATTTGATCGAGTAGATCTTTGGAGATATAGAAAATTATACGCACGTAATGCAATTCAGATATGAATTTCCTTTTTCTTACGTAGCATTTCGTTACATTAACTTAGATTAGTAGTGAGAGTGGTGCTGGTCTATTGCATTTGGAAGGCGAAGACTGAGGGGCAAGGGAGGGAGGGAAACTAAAAGGGAAGTTAAGGCCTTTCCTATGCTTTTCTTTTAGTTCGGCTTGGTTTGCGTCTTAGCGACTCTTCTATTCCTTTCCTTGTCTTCGTCGAGAATATTAATGAACTTTCATTTCATTTCCTTTCATACCATATCACATCATGTCTTATCTTCTTACACATTCAGTAAGCTTCGTATTAGTTGAGTTTGATGGTCCTTTCTCTCTCTTTCTTCTTACTAACTGCTCTCTCTCTCTCTATATATATATATATACATAGATTCTAGAGAAGAGGGTTTGATAGGGAACACAACCAGTAAACGCATTTTAGTAAGGGATCCGAAACCAGAACGCGACCGCCACAACAAAACGAAAGCAAATGCAAAAGTGAAGGCGTAGTCTTGGTTGTTCTTCCTTAATCCTTAAAGTAATTTACGAAAATTATGTCATATCACAAGATGATGATAAGAGAGCCATATTATCATTAGTATCTCTGACCATTGGCATCTGTGTCTGGTGTTTCTATTTAGAAATAATGGAGCATGTGCCCTTTTCTCACAAGGCTGATGAGATTGTATGGAGAGAGACTTATCGTTAGTTACACACAAGTTGCCTTCATTGCACACAAATAATAAAGTTAACTCAAACTTAGTCGAAAGGCCTTTAGACAGAGGCTCTGCCCTAGTACGTATGGACGTACTTATACAATTTCCAGTGACACACTACAAACTAAAGCAAAGAAGAACATCGCACTACTGGGTTGAAAAGAATAGAGAAAGCTGGAGAGAGAGAGAGAGAGAGAGACAGAAGAGAACTCAACTTACAGTACGTGCTTAATGTACAGCAAGACTTTCCGGAATTTTCCATTTCCCATCCTGGATTTATTTCATTTCTGTCCCTGTCTTTCCTCTTCTAACAGTCTTTCCGACTTGTCTGTCTTACTCTCTCCCTCTCTATCCACTTACTAACCATCTATGAATGTCTGCGTGTAAGTTAAGAACCTATGTACATTCGACTCACTGACTTCACTTCACTTAACTTTAACGTAAGTACACACAGTCTGTTAACGTTTCCTTCTACACATTCGTGATACATAATGCAAAAGAATATGTGAAAAGAGCTCTGATCTCTACATTCGCCTACACACTCCCTTCTCTCACTATCCTTCACTACTGCCACTAGACACGCCTGGATTCTTATTCCAGTTCCGCCAACAAACTCGCCTCTCTACACTTAAACCATATAAGCTCTTTATTGTCAAAACCCTGCTTTCACCCAACCAGCAGGAAGTGAACTAATAAAACTGCATATCACATAATATTTCTCTCTCTAACCAAATAATATACCCATTCACCTCTCCACTTATAACTCATCTACAAATTCCCATCCTTAAAATTTTCTAATCATTTATTATCAGCTAGAAAACTTCAAAAGACTCTTCTGAATATTCAGAAATACTTCATGCTCCTTATAAAGAATTTTTTCTCTGTTCTTCCTTACTATGCCTATCATACGTACATAGCTTTCACTTGAAATTCAAGAAAAATTTCTTGCAATTTTATATACAATAATGCGTATTTTTTATTCCTTAGCAAATTAGCAATGCGTTATCACACTAATTTTTCAGGTATATGTTACAAGAGAAGAATGAAAGTAGGTGCGTAAAAAATCTCTATGTATAAGTTCTGTAATTCCAATTAGAAAATTATTGCATCAAAATTACTTACAGGTTTAACCACAGAATTGTTGTTTAATTATTAGTATGAGGTACTAGAAAAATAATAATTTTAATGATGTGTGAGTGACTAAGATTTTCCTAATTGCTTGACAGTTTTTTTGACATAGTACTTATATCTTATACACCAGAGAATTTTTAAAGATAGAAATTTCAAGCCAATATGGTGTAACTATTTACACCATATTGGCTTGAAATTTCTATGCTTGACAGTTGTTTACAAAACCGTTAATATTTCGACAAGCTCACAACAGTAGTGAATCTTTTAAAGAGGTTTTGAGCCCAGCTGCTAAATAGAATTAACATGTAGAAAAGTAGTTCAAGGATGACAATGATTTAGTAAAGCTATTTGTAATCCACTTTAAATGAAATGCCAATACGTATGTAACGGCGTTTGTGGAAAGAAGGGGAAAGTATACACACTCACCGCAAAACCTTTATAAAAGGCTTTTTATCCAATTGTTTTGATATTCCCTGCTCTGCATGTTTGTAAGTAGTGTGTTTACCTATACTTGTATAAATAATGTAAGTAAATTTTTCATGATTTGTGCTTTCACTTTGCACGGTTGGTTGATTTGCGGAGGTAGGCCATAAATGTCGAAGGGCATGAATTTTCACGCATTTAGAGATACAAGAGTGAAATGGATGTGCACAGTAGATGGCAGAGTTCCTTCAGATATAAAGGGCATAATTTAGGCCGTAAATTGTGCTAAAGGAGTCCCTATGGGACACTAACAGGCTCCCGAATGATTTCTATATCTAGTGGGAGGGAAAAGTACTTGCCATTATTGGGCATGATGTGTGGAGGGAAACCACAGAGAGGGACGCTGTGTATTGTATGCATGGATATGGAAGTTACATAATGATAGTCTCTGAGGAGGATGGGAATGGGATGCATGCAGGTATATCACATCTTATCGTAAGTCGCATTACTACTTACCCTCCTTCTACCTACTAATATCCTAGAACACGCAGTTACACTTGACGTTCAATTTGGCTTTAAATGTGACATGGACTTAGCCCCAACTGGGAATGTTCTTTTCTGTTTTTGATGTAAACGTGAAGAGATGTGATTTGACGGGCGGGGTAGCTAAAGTCAACTAAAGTCTATGCAGATAGTATAAAAAAGAAATATATTCCAAGTGCCTACATGAATACTATAACAGATAACGCTTCCCTTGTTCTAACTCCTACACTTTTACCTACTCCATTTTTACCTTTATACATTAATGCTACAACTTTACACACAGTGCACTCAACTTTACCAATATGAATTTATTTTTCTCTCTCTCTATACACATACATCTAAGACTAAGGTTAACTGCTATCAACTCTCTATACATAAATTTATATAATAACATTGTGGATATATTTACTCAGTATATACTATTAACTTTCTCTACGCAAAGGACTGACAGAGAAAGTGGAGTCAGGAGATTTGATGCGATGTGACGCTCTTCTTGCTCCTCTCTCTCTCTCTCTCTTCCCACTTTGATGATGTGGTGCAATTCAGGGAGAAGAGATGTAGGAGTAGGTAGCTAGTCAATGAATCCACTACTGAACATACATACCTATGTACATTCATGCAACATAATGTAAACTAACCTGACATAGATAGGGAGTAACTGAACATTGCATTGCTATCGCTTCTTCCTCCGTGCAGTTACCTCTTAGACCTACTTAAGTAACTACAGGGTGTGCAAAACTGAAAATCACCCTCTCTCTGTTCAACAAAAACACCGGTAACACACCTTTACAAGATTACACCTTTAATATCCTTTGAAATGGAAATATTTTAGCAAAATTCGTTGCAATTTCATTAAAATTATTAGAAACTATCTCTTCAACTTTGCAATCCTTCCATTAGGAAAACCTCCATGGAAATTTATTAAGAAATATTTAACAAACACAGCTAAAAATCATACAATATCCACAATGTAGTATGTACGAGGTGTAAACATGTCATACTTTTTTGGGAGAAATTGTATTTCTCCTAGAGTTGTTGATGTAGAAAGGCATTGATCTCCACGGATCTGTGGAATGTTCCCCCACAATGCTTTTTAGCGTTATATGCTAATTTTCATCTGTTTCGGAGATATAACTGTTTTTTGAAAAATATAGCAAAATGTATCAAAAAGACAGTTATATCTCCGAAACAGAACTAAAAGTTAGCAATAACTCTATAACATTGTTGTGGGGGAATATTTCACAAGTCCGTGGATATCAATAATGTCTTTCTACATCAACAAGTCTAGGAAAAATATAATTTATCCCAAAAAAAGTATGACATATTTCCATATCATACTACATGGGAGATGTTATATGGCCCATTGAAAATACCTGCCCACCCGTGGTTTGATTGATTTGCTTTATTCAAGTGACAAAATAGGGCATCCAATTACACGAATTGAAATCAGTACTAACCTAATGGTTAGCACCGCTTTTCACCAAAAGTCCCATTACTTAACCTAGTAATAAAAACTATAACAAACTCCCGTCAATCACTTTTCACAAAACATATATACATTTTTTCTATCATACCTATTCCAGTTTCTTTTTCACAAGATCGACAAGGTTCACTAATGATAGCTCTCCATAAACCCATTACCGCGGAAGTTTATTCCATGCTACTGCCGCAGCATGTTTGATAGATTTCTTAGATAGATAGGCAACAAAGTAAACAATATTATATGTCAATAATATTATTGGTAATGTCATGCGAGTTTCTTTTTATGACCCATAGCTGTCTTTCATGAATATTTATTAAATATATGGAAGGATTAGCAAAAAAGACAGACCGCTGTCTACGGCTCCCTTAATGTCCAGATACCTGCTTTGGAATTACATGATTGATTACCCTCGCTTTTTAGCGTACCTTTTGGCTTCGTAATATTTTACATACGTACTTGTTTATAAATAATTCAAAATTGTAAATATTGCGATTAAAAAGGTCGAAATATTTAAATATATTTATTTATTGCTAAAATATTTACGTAAATATTTTTTATTCAAAAAATATTTACGTAAATGTTACATTTGCATGCATGAAACGGCTATCCAAAATATCAGACGCCTAGTGATAATAAATATCCTACCTCTGCTTATTACTTATTATATGGAATTTGCCCTTGTTTTAAAGTTTTTTGAGCCTAAGCAAAATTATGTTGTCAATTTATTTGATAGGTACCCTGTACATAAAAGAGGACAATATAATATTTGTGAAGATAGTAGTATGTACATTTGTGGAGGGACATAGAGTGCAGGGCCTAACGAAGAAAAGAAAGGGACGCATGTAGAATGTGGAGCATGCATTTACAAACTGAATAACATCACTGCTTACTGACAGTGTAGAATACAAAAACAGGGATGAGATATATAATAGGCATAGCATCACACGTTACTTTATGCATGTAGCAATGCTGTGCAAAGGAAGAAAAGGAGCTCCCTTGGGCTGTGTACTCTCCAAATCGAATTTTGCATATGGCCATACATCCTGTGGAAAAGTGCAGTGAAAAGAGTAAACCAGTCAAGTCAACCAGATAGGAAATGGCAATTCAAAACTTGAGCAGCAGATAAGCAGAGTTTAGCCACATCCATTTCATCACAACCAATCTAGCCCCTTGGAAAATCTACACACACGCCATTTTTGTGCATAATTTCCTTTTTTAGGGGAAGGGCACTGTGATGCTATGGCTTAATTACCTCCAGTCCAACTCGTGGACTTGTACTGCGTGGTTACTAAAGTTAAGCACCGATTTTCTTCTAGGAAATTGACCATTTTGGCGCGAGATGCTATTCTAATAGAGCTGTAGTCCTCCCCATACACTTTCACTTACAGCAGTAGTAGACTATATTATAATACAGTCCCTGAGTCACTACTGCTCTGTCTGGCCAGGACAGGGATGATAAGGAAGTCCATTTAAACATTCCCCTTAAAATGTAATGGAGAAAGTAAAATAGGACCATTTACTTTAGTGTGGCAATCGCAACTCTACGAAGATAATGTGTTGATATATTATATTAGGTAATTTAACTACATTCATTGCATGGAAAAGGCAATATTTAGCCATGTTTATATCTTTCTACGTATAGGACACACAGGAATAACCAACAGGGCTATATATAGCACTCTAACCTTGTGAATGCAGAATGCTAGCAACTTTTCTCTTTGCTCTTTCTCTCTCTCCCTTTCCCTTTCTCTTTTTGTTCGCAGGACGCTTTGCTTATTTTGCTCTCTTCTTCTATTTATTTCCAGTTTCAGACTTCTAAGCACATAAAGGAAGATAATTTTCTCTTGTGTGGCTAATGTAATGGAGAATAAAATCCTAGGGAAAACTACTTATACGTCCCTATCATGTCCTTACGTTATTGTTGACTTGTTAAAGCCTTTTAAACGAGAATTAGACACTTTTACAAGATTAAAAAAGTTTGCAAACCTTCTTTTCCTTATTCGTCGTAATAACAAAATTGCTCTTCCACACAGTACTCAATATTTAATTCTACAAATCCTCTACCTCAATTTACTAACCGAAAATATTAGAGTCCCTATTTTAATTACTCTTTTACTGAAATATGTTAACCCATTCATTCCTTTCAACATAATGGCATATATTATTTGATACATACACAGTCTTGTAGATAATTCGTCAACAAACTTGTTTTTAGGAAATTGGCTGAACAAAATTAACATAATGTTTTGTATATGAACACTTTGAACATCATAACATACCAGGACATCTTCCTCATATTTTCCACCACCATGGAAGATTTAGAGAGGACTTAATATTTTGTAGGATGGAACGGTCAGGACTAATTAAATCATTTCAAGTATTGATTTTATAAAAGACGGGGAATGAAAATCTCTTTACGGGTCAGAGACTCGTAAGTAGATTTTCATTTTGTGTAACAATATTAGTGTTAGTTAGTAATCACACATTTGCAGATAAGTATATCTGTGTTCGACACTCTAGGAAATAGGATGTTTTTGGTTGGCTAGGAATGCTCAAAAGAAAGTCTATTAGATAAATGGAAGAAGAGTATTTGTCTTGAGGGAAACCAGGGCATGACTGATCCTCTCTTTGATAATTATTTCTGAAAGCAAGGATATAGGTACCTGTACTTATCGTTAGTTAGTTTGTAGAAAAGTATGTTACCTTTTCTATCTGTGCTTTCAACTGCCGACAATTTATAGAGAGACTAGTGCCTTGGCCAGCAGAACTAACTGCGCAATAATGCTAGTAATAGAGCTGAACATTATATCAGTATAAGACTTTTTAAGTCTTATAAGTTATATGAGGCTTTCTTGTCAAGCTCCTATTTGCTAGTAGCCTTGGGACATGATTCTATTTAGCCAAGTATCCTACTGTGTCAGTATATATAGTTCAAGTATTGCCAAAAATCTTTGCACACACACATACTACTTGGCTCTGACAGAATATTTACTATCCCTCGTATTTCGTTAATACCTGTAAAAAAAGATTATATACAGGGTGACACATAAAAACATAGATATGTAAATTACGTTTCTTTTTTCAAGCTTAAATATATATGTAAATTGTTTTCACAACTTTTCCAGCACATTAAACTTTCACCTCACATGCAATTTCCTAAAAGTTGGCTCAATCTGAAAGTGAAGGGAAAGTTTAATGTGGTGGAAATAGTGTGGAAAAATTTTGCTATGTTATTTAGTTATGATAAGAGAGAAAATGTTATTTACATGGTGAACATTACAAATGATTTGTTTCTAGTGAATCACCCTGTAGTTGGTTGAACTCTGCTAGCAACACAGCATGGACTTTTCCTCTTTCTCTCAGTGTCCTGAGTTTTCATCAAGATATTTGTTTCTGACAAAAGTAATATTAAGGAACCATAAAACTTTGATCATTACGATTTACAAATGAATATGACATTAGGCTATTAGAGAGCCTAAGGGAGTGTGGCTATGAAGGAAAGCTGAAGGAGACACGTCATGGCATTATGATTACTTGAACGACCATGTTCTTAAGATAGATTCCTAGCATAAGCATATAAGTGACTACTCCTCGCTGCATCTTTCTCCCTTCCCCGTGTAAATGGTAAGTGATGAGATGAAAGGAGCAATTTCATTTCTATCCACGAAGTTGTGTGAAGTGCGGGACGAGGCCAGGGCAGCCAAACTGTCAGGCCAAACCAAAGCAAAGGAAATAGAGAAAGGCAAGGAGGGAAAGGCGTGAAGGCACTAAGTACGTATACATCTATTGCTAGTAGTAGTAATAGTAGTAGTAGGGATGTTATTCTATTAGAATAGAGAGAAGCCTGTAAGATATACGAGAGAGAGAGAGAGAGAGAGAGAAAGCTCATTTCTCCACTATTACTTAAGTAGACACATACTTAGAAAGTGCAACTCTAGATCTTTGTGTACACACTGTAGATCATATCTGCTCTTTATGATTACTTTCCAACATAAATACACGCTATAGAGATTGAGCAATGAAGCAAGGCGTCCGTGGTTGCTGGTGCCGACTTTCTCTATGTGTACACACTACACAATAGAATGTAAACGTGGCTAATAGTAATAACCAGGTCAGGAAAGCTCCCACTAATGCTAATAAACTAACTATCTCCTTCTGCCTCCCTCCCGCCCGACTAGACATCTATTTGTGCACAAAACAACGGAAGACTCCATGACTTTCCTCCCCTCTTCCCATCCTGACTCTTAGCAAAGGGCAACTGTAAATATACTAAATAATAATCTCTCTATTCTCCACTGTGAATATCCCACAGTCCTTATATAATATTTATAGGCTACCTTCTTTGCCTCTTCCTTTTCCGTCCCTTTTACACACAGACTCATTTCCTTCATTTTCTCAATTCCTCACATTTCCTCTCTCTCTCTCTCTCTCTCCAACTTACATATACATACATCAGAAAGTAGATATAATATAAAGACAGAGAGAGAGAGTAGATAGAAAAACGAAAGCAATCCATTGCTTATATATATGCATTTCTCGTTAAGTGCCGCCCAATACAATACTATAGAGAATTGGAAAGGGAAAGAGAAAGCTAAAGATAGAGCCAAGTTAAATCTTGTCTTTTCATTGGTCATGGAAATGCTAAATATATTTGTGAGCTTAGTGGAGAGTAGAGAAAGTGAGGATTCTTTAGCACATCCTTCTCGGCTTGCTCTACTTTGTAAAATACACGAAACATAACATAACGCTAACAAAAACGAAACAGTCCACAATCCACTGTATAATTATATCAATCCTCTCTTCTGTATAGTCTAATAGTTGTAACGTTTTCAGGGATGAGTCTGGAAATATCTGATTGTGAGCACACAGAGAGAAGAAGAGAAGAGTGTGAGAGAGAGAGAGAGAGACAGTGCAGAGTTGCTCCAGCAGCACAAGAAGATCACATATTTAACAAGGGAGGAGGACGAGACGAGCGTTGGACTCTGCAAAAGAGAAAGTAAAGTAAAAGTGCTGAGTCTCCTCGGCTCCTTTCCAGTGTCAGATTCGATCTCGACTCGATGAGAGCCAACGGCTGCCGCACTCAAATACACACTCACAATCAGTCTCTATTTAGGAATTTCTCTTGTCTCTTCCTTCCTTTCTCTACATCTTCTAACATTATACATTTGGGCAGAGAGAAAGCAAAAGAGAAAGAGAGTGTGTCTGGAAAACTCAAGTTAACTCACTCGACTGCCTTGACTTGGCTTGACATTAGTCGGCTATACATATTAGCAGCTTTGCCACCAATTCCCACAAGACCTTTGTGACATTGCGTACAAATTAAGTGAAAACTTTTTCTTCTTCAAACTCACTACAGCAGCAAAGCAAACAGAGAGAGAGAGAGAGAGAGAGAGAGTTCTTCTTCCCATCTCACACAATACATCAGGAAGCAAACCACGGGGAGGAAGGAGACTATTTGTGATCTGATCATCATCATCATCATCACAGTATACACCCAAGACTCTCAGCCACTACCACTTTCTCTTCTTTTAGGCAGTAAGTATCACAGAGTTCTATTAAATACTAGCCTTTCTCCATTTTCTCTAGTGTTACTTGTAGGAATTAAGGGTCGACGACGTCATTGCATCGCGTCCTCTTAAAAAGAGAAAGTCCGGATTTCTATTATGAAGCCAGACTCTTTATTTCCACTCCTTTCTTCGCCAATCGTAGCTACAGTTGTGTGCTGTGGAGCATCCTATTGTCTATTGCTATCTTCCTATCGGCCCATTGTCCTTACCTTCTCTTCTTCTTCTTTCCCTCACTTTCTCCTTCATCCCATTCAACTATTAACCTAATGTCCTTATATAGAAATCTGGCTAGTTAGTCGAGTTAAGTGTGAGGCTCCGCTAGCCATGTCTTCTCTTTTCACCCGGACAAGAGGAAGCAACTTGTTTGTTGTACGACGTGCTAAGAGCCTAAACAAAGCTTAGCAAATTATAATTCAGCCTATAACTAAGAAACTCTTCGTTTAGCTCAACTCTATCCTCTTCTTTATACATTCTACTACGACTACTACGACGACGACGATCATCATCCCCCACAACTTATATATTAGACAGGACCACCAGCACAGGCCGCACTAGTTACGGCAAAACTTTTTCTTTTCCTCTACTTTACGGTTCTGGCATCACTACAGACAGTTCCAACAACCTTCCAATTCATTCTTAACTTACGTCCTCTTGTTACTTACGTTTACTTTATCACACAGAAATGCCTAGACAATACTAAGACATTAAACTCCAAGGATAAGTACGTATAATAATATAGACATTATTTTCTATATATTATAATAGCATCTTTGACTCATTTCCTTTATTATAGCACACCACAAATATAGTAGAGACAGAAAATTAAGGATATCAGCTACATCCGATTAGTAGTTATGGTTAGAGTTAAAATTTACTAATATGTAGGACATCTCAACAAGATATCGATTATAAAATAGGCAAAGTTCGGCAAAATCTTAATCAGAGCAGGAGCAATGGCAATCCGCTACCTCATTCATTCTCAAAGAAATAGCTAAGCCAGATTCAGCCGAGTTATATTCGCTCAGTTTACTTTTTCCGAGTAATTCCAATACGAGTAACTACTATATATAGCTTCTCTCTTTCATTTTTTATGTGTATACATAGAGGAAGATATACGACAAGGGTAAAATCACAGAGTTATAGAAGAGGAAGAAGAAGAAGCTCACAGTAATGCAATGTAAGTATCAGTGTGAGTGCTAAATGGAAGGAAATCTTGGTGGGCAAACGAGAACAGGCGAAGGCTGTCAGAGTGACAAAGTGCTAATAGTTCATTATAGACTTTCCTTAAAGGCTCATCCCTTCTTTCACTCGCAAAGAGTTAATGAAAAAATTCTGTGGAAGGGTGAGCGACTCTGATTTGATAGAAAGTGATTTCTTTGATTTATTTTAGGATTCATTGAGATAAGCTCCACTCATTCCTTCTCCTCTGTCTTTCGCCCTTTTCCTTTCCCTTTACTTTTAGTTATCTTCCGTAACTTCTACTTCTTGGAGCAAAGCGAGCCAGCCTACATACTTACTCTACGCAAGAAGGAAAAGGAAAAGAACGTCTAACTCCTTCCTAAACAGAAACACGCACACATCACTTTATCTACGGTGTGAAATAATGTAGTTCTCCATTTTCTTATTTTCCCAACTTTCGCTCCCTCCAAAAGAGAAGTTGGTGGATAAGATAAAAAATAAATTTATGTAGTAGAAAACTCTTGAAAAAAAAATGCGTAAATGTTAGTACAGTCTATAAGAAAGGAGATTTCTGAACTAAACTGTCGTGGAAATAGTTTGGCATAATGTTATCGTTTCCTTTGTGGAAAGAGATACATTTAGGAGAAGATGAAGAGGAAATGTAAAATCAGCTCCTCTCTTGTGACTAAGCGAATCAGAAAATTCAAAGCTGATTACTTTGATGGAATGTGAATTTAATTACAGCCGTAAAATAAAGTAATTGTTCCTGTGTTATTCTAGGTAGTTAAAGAGTTGCAATGCAAGAGGAGGAGGAAGAGGCGGAAGATCAAATGTAAATTAGTGTCTATCTCAAGTAGGATGGCAACATACACAGTTAGGGACTAGAAGAACCACTTTGAATTTTGCATACAGAGAAGACGGTTAAGAGTAAAAGTGGAATTGGGACAGCTAGTTAACTTTAAAGAAAGACTAAGTCAAAGAGTAGAGATCTTATAAATGAATTGAGAGGACGAGAGGAATATGTGTATGTAATAGTACTCGAGTCGTAGATGCCGTAGCGTCATTTGGTTTTCCTCTCTGTTAGACTGTAAGTTAAAGGAGGATTTGGAGAAATGTAGGGACAAGACAACAGAACAGATCATCGGAAAGAGGAAAAGGAAAGAAATGCTGGGAGGAGAAAGCGTTAGCAATAGCTTTACATTGAGAATTCAACATTCAACCAAGTCCCGCAGGTGAAATAATAATAAAAATAATAGGAAAAGTTTCCCCACAGCACTCACAACGAAACTCAACAAAGTTCATAGGCACACTCATTCATTCTCTATTTTCTATTCTCCTCCGTAGTGTTATCCTTCACCTACTCCTATTCTATCTGTCTAGTACTTACTTTCAACTTACAAATAGCATTTGCCCCTGGTTAGTATGTAGTATGTATGTACTTACATATATTAAACTTTGGTTTAGTTCTTCCACTCTTCAGAACCTGCCCTGCCCTGGCTCTTCTAGTGTACCGGCTACAGAAATAATAGTCTCGCTCTCTTTTCTCCTCACCGTTCAGTTCCACTTCGTCAGATGAGTCGAGTTCATCACAAGCCCGTAAGTAATAAGTGTAATGAGCTTCGCCTTTTCCCATTGCCCTTTTCCTATCCATTAAAATTAGAAAACTTGTGCCGCTTTTCCCTCTCCTAATGTACGATGGGATTTAATTATTTGCTCTTCTGCTTTTCTGCAGGAGACTTTATTTTATGCATGCTCAATTCCTCTAGTAGATAGATAAGTAATGGCTAGCGGAAGAGTTGCAATAGTACTAGTGCTACACAGGGTGATGCAAAAGTAAGTTGACAAATAACTTTCCCCATTTACTACTCATTTCCGTTTTCCTTTACACATCTAAAAACAAACTTTCATATTTCAATCGTCTTGACGAGGGCATTCGACATTCACTTTCATTTCAATTTTTCAAAAAGGGAAAGTCAGGTGAAAGTTTAATGTGCTGGAATAGGCGAGCAAGGAAAGGAAAAGTGTATTTAGGTGGTTAAAATGCTATGTGACCTTATTTCTGTAGAACCCTGTAGTAGTCGTTAGTGGAGTACTGCAAGGCCAACCTCCAGCCCTCTCTTTAATATAAAACTACGTCGAATAATAGATAACCTAGTGTGTATTTAGTCTAACTTATTCATGTGCTCTAGATGTGTGTTTCCACGTTTCTCTAACTAAAACTTACTAATGTAGCTTCCATCTTATCTTTTCTACGTACTCCATGTATTCATTCCCAGTCGAGTAACTTACTTAGTGTAGAGCTAGCAAGGGAGTATAAAGGAAAACGCATAAAATATTTCTGTCTTCCTATTTATTTATTTGTTTGCAGATGCATTAGAGAAAATATAGGGGAGCCATTTATTGTGCAACGTAGTCACTCATCTCCCACCGCTAGTGTGTAAAAGGAACATCAGATTAATATTCCCGTTTTATTAGCCAACATTCAAAACTTTATTTAGCTTCGTTTTCATAGCCTTTACTTTCCCCACTGACACAGTCGAGACTCCAGCTAAAAGCTTTTTGTTCAAAGCACAATAGTAATAGAGAGAGAGAGAGAGAGAGAGGGAGAGAGAAAGTAAGAGAGTAGTAGGTAACCACCGTTTCAGCCTGCTTTTGTTCAAACTTTCAAATCTCCTCTAAAACTCTCCAAACAGACAATTAGCAAGCAATCGCCTTTTGATTGTCTACAAAGCTTAGTTTTCTCTGATGACAATCAATGGTACTGTGAAAGAGAAAAGTGCTCTTTTAGTCTCCGCTGTCTCTTTCTCTCTTAGCCCATTCCACTCCCCCCATTGCGCTCTAGTTCAATTGCAAACTACACTTACAGCATACACACACAGAGACACTTAGCTACTTACAGCAATCTGCCTTAACGTACTTTTCACTTCATCTATTCCTATGTCACGCTAGCCAATAACTTGAGTCTCCTCTTATTTTATTATGTGTGTATTTTATGCTCTCCTTTTAATTCCCTCTCGATCTATATCCCTACAACTTAAAATCACTCTCTCTTTCTCTCTCTCTCTCTGATATTACTAGACACAATCTCTATTTACGGCACACAGATTACTTAAACAAATATCTCCACTTTTCTCTACTAATTATATAGGTACAGACTCGTTCAGACTACTTACTTCAACTACTACTAATCAAGTACCATCTGCTAAAGTTCTTCCAATTAAACATTAATTAAAAATTAATTTCCCCACTGCTCATTCAACTATTGAGCTTGATGTTTGATCTTTGGATCTAACTTTCCCATACCATTTACTCAATGCCCTATTTCAAACTATCTCAACTATTGCTCTTTTCTACAAACTCAATTTCCTCTTCCTAAATTTCTTAGTTTCCCTTAAAATCCTCGTCCAATTCCGAATTTCTTCTTGCAAAATTAATTACTTTTTACCCATCCGCTTTCCAACATTTATTTAGGAAACAATTATTTTATAATAATGATTTATTGCAGAAGAAAAAGTTATCCAGCTGGTGGTCATAACTAAACGTAAATTAAATCGTTATTTTTTTGAAAAAAAAAGTTGAAGAAAAGTTCAGTGTCAATTATTCTTGCCTTTGCGGTATCTGTTTATTATTTGTGTGCCAGGAGAAATGAAGACAGAAGAAAAGAAGTTGGCGATGGATAAAGTGAAGTCATAAGAAGGGAGTAGCTATAACTGAGATTTAGTCGAGAGATAAAGGTCTGGATCAAGCACCACACCCAAGAAGTGGTTTTATTTACAGTTTATTTTCCATTTACTGTGTCCCAATATAAGATAATGTAGTTAGGTGCGGGATACATATACGGGCTGTACATTTTACATGTCTGAGGAATTCCTTAAGTAAGATTTCATGTGGGGGTACCTATTGAATCGAAAATAGAAAAGTATATACGGGATCTAGTGGGTGTCCTGCATTCTCTGTCCCATTCCTCTTGGTTTTCTTCCATTCTGCCGCAAAGCAAAGTTAATTTCTCGTATCTCCTGTGTAGTTAGATTGAAAGCACGTCGGTAGAACTAGTTGGTGGCCCACCTTGCTATTTACTTGTAGCAGGAGGCTCTACTAAGGTACTTTGTACTTTCTAGTACACATAAATACACAGTTAAACTCACATCATCCGATATCTGTGCTATGAAACAGTTTCTAGTGACCTATGGCTATGGTTTATAGATAGAAATCCACCATAGCCATATATACGTATTACCTGGAGGGCAGCATCTAAAATCTGAACGGATCTCGTGGCTGCTTCCAAGTGAAGAGGAATTTTTCTAAGGCCTTAGCATCTCGGCCTGTGAAGGTGAAATCTATATTGGCGGCTATATAAAGTGAAAGGAGAGAAAGAGAGAGAGAGAGAAAGCTCTGGGAGAGTTTCCTTCCTTAGGAGCTCGACTCTTTCGTTAGCGACGTACGTTATGTTATGTTACATTAAATTCTTTCTGGCTTTCACCCTTTAGCTTACGTTTCGTTACTTCACTTTACTTTACTTATCGTTAGCTCTTGGCTGTTAGCTCATAAGCTCTTTTCTTTATTGCCGCCTGAAACGAAAAGGCAAAGGGAAGGATCATGCTTAGCTAGACAACCTGCACTTTTCTTTGCTGCCCTTTTGGATTTTCAATTCTTCTTTGGCTCACTTTCACTTCACAAGGCTTAAGTCTGAGCTCGTCGGGAATACACGACTATTAAGAGTAAAAGGAAAGCATAATCACATATCATAACTACACAGAGACTCCTCTAGATATACACACATCAACCAAGAGAAACATATATATACAAATATAGACTCAACTATTGTATGTATGTAGTCTATATGCAGTAGTTTGTAAGAATTTATGTATCAATGTGCACCCCAGCCAGTAATGTAAATAATACTGTTACATTTATAACATATTCTCCAACTAGTTACTGCCGAGCTCTACAACACTTACGAGCAAAATAATAAAAAGGATGAGAAACTAGATAGCAAAGGGCAAGGAATAAAGAAACCTTCTTCCTTTTTCTTCTTCTCGCTCCAAGAAAAGTAATCATAATCCACGGAAATAGATTGCATTCTCTAATAATATTGTTGAGTTCATGTGTTTCTGGACTCTTCCCAGACTCTATATACAGTTGGGCCTCATTTCCCTTGAATAGTAAGTAAGGAGAAAGAAAAAGGCGGCTTTTATTATATCAAAAATACAAAAGAAAATAATAGTTTCATTGATATCATGCATGAATTGCCCGGGGACAAACAGTCTCGGCATTACTACAATCTAATATTCATGTATGGAGAACTGACATACAAAGAATCTTCAACAAGTAACTATTCCTTTACACTCCTCTGAAATCCTAACTCCATTTCCCCTCACATCTTTCTCGTAGATCTGATAACACGTCATTACTACTAATTGTAACCTCCTACACAGGCTAAGAGAAAGTTAGTGGGGGAGATAGGAAGATGTGCCGCCGGAAGTCTTTATTTGTTAGCACCCTTATCCTAGAATTTCCGCATCTTAGGTATCTATAAAGCCAGGTACAGATATATCTGCTAAATCCTGAATTCCTCTAGATATACTTATCTCTGTTGTATCGTGAAGGAAATACTTGCTGTGCCTAAATACAAGCACTCACTACTGCTAAAGTAGTAAAAACATAAGTAGTACTAGACGATTGGTATAACAATAAAAAACATGACTTTGTTCGGAGGAGTTGAGTTGAGTCCCAATCCCAGCCCAATAGATAGCTATGATGTGGTTCTATTGTTACATTTGACCTATCAATAGGAAAGGCAAGCCAAGTAGTTAAACCAGACCGCATGCACACTATACTACTCAAGTGACATACGAATCTGGAATTATAGCTTCTAACTACATATAAGTTGGCACAAGAGGGGAATGTACACGAAATATCAGCCACACAGTTTTCATCTGTGCAGGGAAACGAAGAAAAAGGGGCGACACATAGCGAAAAAAATGAAATAGTAGATACACAGTATAAAGAAAGGGAAAGAAAAGCTCACACTTCTTATCCTAATAGAAAATATATAGTAAATGTCGAGGATGTTCCTAGTAAAGACATCTCTCTCTCTCTCCCTCTCTCCTTCTCTCTGCGTGTGTGTGCTATTCTATATTCTTTGTAACTTATTATATGTACGTAGAGAGGAGTACTTAGGAGTAAGTAAAAATATGATATACTACAGTAGGATGGAATCCTCGAGAAAAAGAAAAAGTGGAGACTAATCCATTTTTACGATTTCTTCTCTTTTATCTTTAGGAGCAGGATGAGGGTGACTTGAGTCGACTTTCTCCAGCCATTCTCCCGTTTTCTCCTCCTTTTCATCCTGCATAACTGGACTTGGCCTCCATTGAAAGAGACACAGAGGTTCTGGCAAAAAGGCAGCCAAGCCAAGTGCAATAGTCAAACTGAAAAACAAAACGTAAACGAAGAGGAGGCAGACGAAGAAGGAAAAGCAAACCAATTGGAGAGGATTAAGGGAAAATTCGTCCGGTTCCTTCTTCTATTACAACAGTCTCTCTCTCCTTCTATATATTTATCGCTCTGTCTATCCACTATCTACGACCAACGGAAGATAATACTTCCACAATGATCTAGCAAAGAAAAGGAACAATGACTCCTCTTCCTCTCTTCCACTGCAACTACAGGAAGGCGTAAAAGGAGAGAGACCTAATAGCACTGTCACATCACAACACAACTAACCCAATATTATACTCAACCACTTTACTCTCCTACATCCATACACTCATTTAAGTGCAATACACTGTCGCATAACAGAATTCAGTGTCGACGGACTACAACGGGACACGACACAATACAAAAGTCAATTGAACCTCACCAAAGTGCAAGTGCTACTATAATATATACATACATACCTACTACTACTAAAGATATAAACTCCTCAAATACCAACCAATCCAAATTACATCTCTTATCCTGTATTAACCTAACCAATCCTATCTCCTTTCTCTACAATTCTACAATACCCTTGCAACTAGTAACATAAAACAACAACAATCTTAAATAAACAGTCTAATTCTTCCCTAGTATACAATTCTACGACACAAAAAACACATCCTATACTATGCAACACGGATAGAAACTGAAAAAAAAAATATTATTTTACAGCCAGACTTGTTATCTTATCGGATTCGTTAGTGTCTTCCTTGAATTGTTCTGTTGAAAAAAATAAGAATCAATAATAGATAACAATAATCTATAACTCCCTGATATATACAATTATACAACATTATACAATAGATACAAAAAAACATTCCATATAATAGAATTTCTTATTATTACACTGTACTGTAGTGTTCTGGAAAGTGGAATCCAAAGTTACAGATTGCAACTTAATGCTATTAAATCGAGTGAAGATATTGGACATTACATAAATAGATACAGAAAATACAGATTACTATATAGGTATTTATACGGATTAGCTACTCATTTATTATAGGAGAAAATCAATATTAGTGTCTATTAGTACAGTTTGTGTGACATTGCATTGGCGTAAGATCTTTTTTAAAGTGCTAGCAATAATAGTAGTACAAGTAATTCCGTGAACTCTAGCGTCTAACTTGCACTCACATCCAAAATCCGAATCCTAGCAGCGAGATCCATTTAAAGCAGAGAGAGAGAGAGAGAGAGAGAGATAGGAGAGTGAAGTGCTCCTCTTACATACATACATACTAATACGACAAACATAACGTAACTACAAGTTGTCGGACTACAAAAGAAAGCCGCTTTGAAAGTGGAGCCGTTGAGTTGAACTGAAGTGAGAGAGAGGGAAAGTACTTGTCTCCTCTGTCTACTGTCTCTTTTGATTGTGAGCTGACCGACGAGGCGATACGTGGAGACGACTCCTGACTTAAACAACCAAACTCCAGCAAACTAAGAATCATTCTACACGAACGACAAAACTCGGCATCTATAGCTATTGTACTTTGTATAGACAGTAAATATATAGCTCTGTGTGTGTATGTGTGTGGTCGTTGGAAACAGATAGTCAAGAGTCAATTCTCACAACTTCCTACTTACTTAGCTATACCTACTTGTAGTTAGAAGTTAAATATATACACTTAGCTACCTATAAGGTATATAAGGATCAAAACGATGACATTTTATTACTTTAACAAGATCAAAGCTTCATCTTCATCCTCTTGTCGTCCTTTGGCTTTGGATTTCTGGGATTCCATTTCAGGAGACTATCACCATCATCATGTTCTGGGCACCAAGTCTTTTCTAATGTCTTTTTTCATTCTTCTCGTCTTGGCCAGTGATCAAGGTACAGTTTTTCCTATATCCCTTTGACTAATCAGACTTTCTCTCCGTTTTCACTCCCCTAATAATACGTCATACATACTAACGCTTCATAATAACACAAAAGATATCCCATCCATCCCTAACAGAATATTATGTTACAGTTCCTGTAATTTGATTTTCCTACATACTCCATCTCTCTCGACTTTCATTTCTCCTCTCAATTTCAATCCCCCTTATATATGGACATGCATCCATGCATGTACTTACTATTCCGTTTTATAACAGGACCCTTTTAGATATTCCTTTCTAGTAATAATATTCTCTAGCAGTAACTACATGTACCTACAGTGTGCTGACGAGGAATGTTTCTCGCAACAAAGGAATTGGATATTGATTATGTTGTGTTGTTGAGCACCAATACGCAGAATTTACTCCTATTTTTCATATCTTCATGCAAAAGCCATGAAAATCCATGAGCAGATGTTGTTCTGGGCTCTGGCAGTTATTAAATTATTACCTCCCACATGTTATCTACAGAATATAGTCGAAAGTGCAAAGATATTTTCTGCTTACTCTATGATCTCATAAAAGGTATTAGGAAAAATGTAGCTCATACAACCAACTGCAGACAGACTCAGCTCTGCGTATTCTCGATTTTTTACCTTGTTACATAAGATCCGCACACAATGTACTTTCTACCCTTCCTTAGCCAGTCTAGCATTTGTATCTACTTACGTGTGAAATTGAAATACTTTTCTAAGTTGCTGGGTTTATTTTCAAATTGAATTTTTCCTCTTTGGAAAAATGTAGTTACAACACTTCTACTCTTTACTTACTTTCTCCAACACAAAATATATCACAACTTATATAAAATAAAATACATAATAGCCTTATATAGTTACCTAATATATATTAGAAGGTAATTTTCCAAGGTATATGCGCTTTTGTGTACAAAAGAAGAAAAAATTCACTCGTGCAATTTCGTCTCGTCTTTGTTGAAGAGTAAACTATCATGAAATACGACAAGTGTCAAGTTGCTCTTAATGTCATAGTGTCGCTCTACTCACTATTTACTTAGGGATATTAGAGTACACACAAATACTAAGTATCCTAGCTGTTAGTTATAGTTTGTAGCTAGTATATCACTGTGAATTACTGGAGAGAAGAAAGTAAAACTTTCTTTGCTCTGTATTCCTACATCATCCCATCCTCCCTAGCCATCCCAAGATGGGAAAGAGAGTGAAAGTGTTGGAGTTTGTCTCACTCGAAAAGATTTACAACAACTCGTTACTTTCCGTTTATTTCAGGTATTTACTCGAAGAATCTGAATAAAATTATGGACAATAGTTGGCAAGTGTCCCACGAAGAATTGCAAGTAGAAAGAGAGAGAGAGAGAGGGAGAGAGAAAGAGAGCAAATGTAGATAGTAAGTAGTAAGTCAAGTCAAGTCCTCAGAGATAGTAAAGATAGGAGGAGAAAGGAGAGAGAAAGCAATGCTAGAACAATTTAGATGCCATTTCATAGGAGCATAACTTTGTATTAGATTATATTACTGGTAGGGACATAATATTTAGTCGCGGCAGAGGTAGATAGATAGTAGTAGCTACTAGTTTGGATACGAGTGTTACATTACTGCGTAACATTACACAAACACGAAGAAAGTCTTTATGGTATTCTTGTAGCGTATTGTGTATAGTGTAGTCTGCTCTGTTATTGTTATCAGGCCATTCTCCCTTTCTTCCCTATTGTTCACATACATGTATGTAATTCTGTACTGCATTGCATTACATTAAATTACCGAGTATTGCATAGTATTTCCAGCCATTTCCATTCCAGTCCACTTGGGTAGTTAGTTAGTTTCTCTCTTTCTCCTTTCTCTTTCTATTTTCCTTTTATGTAACTTACGTACATGCTCCCTCTCTATGTAATCTAAGTATGTATGCACTAAATAGTATTGTACGTATAAAGTGTGATTGTGCCTCTTCTGCCCAACAAGCAAGATAGCTTCTAGTAACATTGCTGCGGAATGAATGCTATTTGACTCTATGTATTTCTCGAGTAGTATTTCTTGAAGGAAGGGACTCGACTATTTGTACTTTACTTCCTTGCAATCCCATTTCAGAAATAAATGTAAATGTAAGGCCCACTTTCCTTTGGTGATATGCCATTGCCACCACTATATTACCATTAGGAAGCCTTATATAGACACTTATATATCTATATGCATAGATGGCATGTCATTTTGGAATGAAACCATGGACTAGTTTACTAGTCACAATCCTCTCCTCTACCGAGTAACTACCCTGTACTCTCCTTGATATATTCATATTATTACTCTTGAACACTATCATCGTATCCTACTAGCCGGATATCACTACGCATATGGAATACAGATATTTGTTCGCGGATTTTACATCACGGTGTATTATTGTATGAGAGAGAGAGAGAGAGAGAGAAAGAGTGAGAGTGTGTGCTGTGTAGTGTAGTTTCTCGCCTCGGTTCACTTGCCTTGGCTCCTTGACTTTGGCACAGCAAAATACAATGTACAGATCCCTACAATGGCAAACTAGTATGAATGACTTTAGTTCCGAGTTAGGTTCCGGCCAGGGAGACCTACTCACTTCACTCCACGTTACTTCACTTGGCTCCCTGGCATAGAAAACAGAAATTAGGAGAAAAGAGAGCGTCAAGGAGCGGATATACCTTTTTAGCCTCCTCCCTCCTTTTCATTCCTAACAGTTTAGTTTCAACTGGAATGTAACTAGTTCAAGTCCTTCTCTCCTTTCAACTCGCTATTTATGTAGAAAAGGAAGCAATAGACTCAAAGACCATTTATTTCCACTACTACACAAGATAGAGGAACGAATGTATATAATATACGGATACTTACATTGCTACATTATTGCACTACAAACATTAGTTGAGTATGAGCTAAATGGCATTTCCAGTCAGAACATTTACTTGCAAATTAGTGTGTGGGGATTTTCAAATTTACTAGCCGAGACCCAAGAAACAGCTTCTGAGTAAATTATGAGGGAATTCACTATCAAAGCACAGAAAAGAGTTTGACTTTCACTCCAGAACATTCATTTTAACATCCGACTGACAATCTACACTTAGTCCCTCGGAATTCCATTCAAGAAACTTTCTCTCCACTAAGCCAATGCACTATAGTAGTTATTATAACGCTGAATGCATCTCATTCCCTCTCTCATAATTAGCCAATAAACTTAAATGAGACAGGGTTAACTTACGTTACAATTACAAATTGGACTTTCACCCAACATTCGTAAGTCTCTCTATAGACATTCAGCTAGATTTTCACTGTTTCTCTATTTATAGCACATACGGACTACATTCTTTCGGGAAAGGCCCAGCAGGGGGTAGTCACGTAATAAACATAAGCATCTTACACTGCCGTTTCGACGAGCAAAAAGCTTTTCTAAGCAATATTTTAAAAATTACACACGATCTCGTGACAATCAGTGAGTACAAAGACTAACCCTTTCTCTCTCTCTCTGCAACTGCAAATGTATATATACAAAGAGCCACTATGTAGATAGTAAAGAAAATGGGGAGACACCGACACGGAGGAAAGTGCCCAAATTAGGGCGACCCATAAAACAATTAGCCCAGAGGAGAATTCCCTCGACACTCTTTCCTTTGATCTTTCCTCCTTTGAGAGTCAAGGAGGAAAAAAGTGGTAAAATCCTGGGATCTCCGCAACCAAAGCTGTTAGATGGCAAAATACACTTACGTATGTACATTTCACTACAATTTCCTTAACGAAACGAAACTAAATCTCAAAGTGGGTCGCTCGCTCACACATTCATTCAAACACACCACTCTAGCTACTCTCTCGTCTCAACCAAATCTAAAGTAACCAGAGAAAGAGAGAGTGCAGAGTAACATCATATTGTTAGAGAGAGAAATGTTGAGTCTAGTAGTCTGTCCGAGTCATAAAAAACGATACGCTCCCTACATACTTACTAGGTAGCACTTCCATTCCATTACTTACAAACAACATAGAATATTCCATACTTTACCTCACTAGTATCCTGTCTTTAACAACAGTACACTAAACTCTAACGAAACTTGGCAAAGTTACAAGCAAATAAAAGTAAAAACCATTTCAACACCCAAAAAGGCAATGGAAAAATTGGAAGTGAAGAAAAGCATAAATTTCCCTCTCTCTCTCTCTCTGGCTCATACCACGAGAGAAAGAAAATGCGTAGGTACATATAACATCCAATACATCCATATCCTTATGTACATTTTAAGCTTACGTATGTAGTTAGCTCCAGAATTGGGCATGACTGAACTGTAACACGTTTCCCCAAACCCGACGGCCGCAGAAAGCTGTATCCGACAATAGCATAACACTAAATAATTATCTCTTCTCAAAGTAAATTGCAACTTCTATTCAAAACATGCAGACTGAAGCGAGAAAAACTCATAAAATCGAATAAAAACAGATATTTCGGTTCCAACAACAAAACTAATAAAAATCATTCTATTGAAAAATGCAGTCGAAAGTTTTTGAAATTATTGCATTTGAAGATTTTTCATGTACTCCTAATGAAAACCTACTTTTCTTTCGGGTCAAATTCACGTTTTAATTCAATACGTTTTGACAACGGAAGCGAAATGTAGGTTTTTATGCTTATATAGAAATATAACGAATTACTATTTATACTCTTCGCTAACAGTTTCTATGTTTTGAAAAAGAGTTTTAATTTATTGTAGAGTTACTGAAATTGTAGTGCTATCGTCGGATGCAGTTATCAGTGGCCGTCGGGTTTGGAAAAAAATGGGTTACATTTCTTGCCCACCACTGCTAGTTAGTTGTATGTTGCATTTAGGTAGATACATACATATGTAGTCTGTTCAGTAATACAGTTATAAATAAAAGGGTGGGAATATATGGTTGTTATCCTTAGTTTGTGCATGAAATAGAGACATATCTTAGGTTGCTCACTCAGTCACGAGATAGTTAGAGTTAGCATTGAATTGAAGATTCAGAGGAAGAACAAGACAGAATGGAATATAATATATATCTGCAGAAGAGCATTTATTCCTTTAGGAAAGAGCATGTCCTTCCAAAGAGCGTCTTGACTGAATTGTTCGCGAAAAAATCTATCTACTAACTCCGGTTGTTTGTAGAGAATTTCCGTATGCTATTCCCAGTTCAGTTCATCAAGTCAGAAGCGACCCGCCGCGTGTCTTGACTATTATTGTCATCCTTTAGAAGGGAGGAGAAATAACTGTCGCTTATGATAATGTATACAAATAAAAAGGATTTTGCTAATACCGGACTGAGCTAATGCAGGATTTCTCCAAGTTCTTGCTTTCTTATCTGTCCTGAAGGCTTTCCTTTTAACTCACTCAGTCACTCTGTTCAGTTCACTAGTAGTGAGCTGGGTTTTAGCTCTCCTTTCTCCACATACTCTATAATATAATGTATCCTTTCTCCCGATCCCGACTCTCTGCATGTTTTGCTACATTGAAAAATCTCTCACTACACTCTAAATCCTATAAACACATATAAGATACAGAGAGAGAGAGAGAGAAAATGTCAGAGCACAGCTCAACTTTGCCTTAGCTGTAACATTACATTAGTATTTGTAGGAGAGGAGACACTTTTTCCATCCCCGCTCTACATTTAGACATTACATAGTAATAGTTAATGGAATGGCTAGACGAGCTAAAGATATATTATATTAGTACATACTGTCACTCACAAATTGTTAGTTGCGTAAGATATAGATCGTATAGTCAGTTTTAAGTAAAACTTGGATAGAGAGACCAAGGAAATTCACTCGCTAACAAGAAAGGAAATGGAGGCTTGGCAGGGAAAGCGAACTAACTAAACTAAAGAGGGAGAAAGTAGAAAGTGAAAGGATTCTCTAAGAAATCTACCCAAGGCTATAGATAGATTGGTCTAGTACCTACACTTGATACACTAGTAGTACTACGTGTAAAAGAGAGCGCATAAGTGCTACTCTACGAATACTCCTTCAAAAGTGTATCACTTGACCACACTATAATGGTCACACGTTATACATACAAAAGTGCAACCATTCGTACTTTCTATAAAAGTATAAACCCCGCCGTCTCCCTTCTCACTTTATCTTTTTTATCCGTTCCACTGAATAGTTTCCACTCTAGATTTGGAATTTCCAACCTTTTCCTTCAGCCACTTCTATGCAATACGTACTAAGCATACTTATGGTAATAAGACTCTAAGGCTATCTTATTTTCTCCAACTCCCTACCAATATATACGGATATAATAGCAGAGTATTTCATAGAACATTATAGCCAGAGTGAAGGCATCGCCTTTTCCTCCAAATACTTGTGTATGTGTGTGGAATACATTGTAGTTGCATGTTTATATCTACGTACGTAGGTAGCTAATGCATCGGCATGGCAGAAAATTTCCGTTTACACGGTCAACTGCATCTTACTCAGGGAGAAAATGGAATAATAGAGCCGACCTAGCGGAAATTCCCTTCTTGTTCGCAAACAACCCACCAAATCACATATATGGAAATATCCCTCAAGCTATAGAATAAGAGATGAGAGAGACTCACTTTTTTGCACATGCAAAAAGAGACACACTTCAATACTCCTTGCACATGTGTGCGTGTGTGTTCGCAATTGGAACAGAATTTCAATTATTTTTCTATTTAAACAATAGATTCCATTTATTTCCAAACAAGTATCTATTTTCTGGTGATTCTTTTCTGCAGTGTATTTACCCGCAGAGCTTATTTGGAATAAAATGGGCCTAAAATATGTCAGCTAAATTCAGTCCTAGAAGAGTGTGTCTGATATTTTCTCTGGTTCCCAGTATAATTTATTTGTTTTTTGTTGTCTTCCGAATACGCTAGAATATAAAATACGCATTTAAGATAGGAATGACAAAGGAGATGGCTGACAGTTTTTGTGTACAAGGTAAATCTCACAAAAGGTCTATAAATCCCATAGTGCCAACAATAAGTAAATGTTAAAAGGGATTTCCCGTGAAATATTGCATTTAGAGTAAATAACTACGTTCAGCACCACATCTTGTCATAAATTATGTAACACGTAGACATAGCCAAGTGTATTCCTCAAGCACATGCTACAGTAAAACTTTATATATCCCATAGACTTTCGACACAATAATTATGTTGCAGTTGTGTTTTAAAATTTTATTTCACGCCATTCCCTCTCCTCCTTCTGCCGTAGCATAATTTTGTGAAAGTAGTCAAGAAAAAAAAATTCCGTCTGAGCATCACGTAGATGTATTTTGTTTTTTTAAACATCACAGGGACAAACGTTCGTTCAGAGCCGCAACCTCAACCTTTAGCTCTGCCACAGCTTCAACCCGTTGCACAAGATCAAGACAAAATATGGCAAAGTATGAGCACGACTACAGACTCCCCTACCAACTCAAGCATGGAGGATCTGCAACATCTGGCCGACAATCCGTTCGAGAACAATACGAATGCAAATGTGACGATCCCTTTGGGTGATAGTGCATTTTTGCGGTGTAAAGTACGGAATCTTGGTGAAAGAGCGGTAAGGACATCGGGAGAAAAGTCGGGAGTTGCGAAAAAGAAATTCTTTGCATACAAATCCTTATGTTATGTCATGTGATGTAATGTAATGTTTGTTCTTAAGTAGTTCTCTCACTTCCCCTCCCTCCTCTATCCACTTTCTTAGTTGTAGTGTGTAACCATCGTCAAGGCTGTCAACTCTTTTCTCATCTCCTCAACTATATTTGGATAGTTCAGTCCTATTCTCCTTCTACTTTCTACTACTATCATCCCAACTCTCTCCCTCCTTAACAATATCTACTAGAATAAGAGAGAGAGAGAGAGAAAAAAAAACCTTGTTTGCTCTTTCGTGTGGATAAGTTTGCTTGACTAGTTACTGGGTTTAGTTTCAGACTTAAGCTTTCTAAATGGCTATTACTATATGTAGACAAGACAGTAAGAGTAGTACGCTTCCATGGATTTGAATTCCAATTTCTTCACTAAATCCTTTGCTAAGCATTGAAATCTCTATGAAGGAGCTCAAAATGATTTTTAAGCCTTAGTATCATATCCTTCTCTTCTTCATACTTTTTCTTAAGAGACTTTCTCCGCCCTCTTCCTCTTCTTAAAAATACACAGATGAAGTTCTGACAATTTTTCCTACAGATCTACTTATATTTTCCCTATAATAGCCCTTGTATATTTAATAGTTCAATCCTAATACTTTGTTGACATTTCTAAAGAAACTCCTTTTTCGCATGAAATACTTCATGAGTCTATATTATGCTGATGTTATTTTTCCGAAGTAGTAGTCGGAGCTTTTACTACTTATACATTGCTAAAAACTTTCTCTCTTCTAATAACATTTCTATGCACGAATGTATTTAGTCTGTAGACTGTATATCTATATATCTTGACTATTAATGCTTTCGCACAATAGAGTTCCTTTAACTTTTTGTCCCTTTCTGTAGTGAAAGTGAATGGGCGACTCTATTCTGTGCATTTGATGATAAACCTATCAAGCATGATATACATTGTTACTAGCTTTAGAGGAATTATGATGTTAGGCTTGGGAAGTAGATAGAAAACGATAAATAAGCCCCACTACACGCTAACGATCCGTATAAAATTAATAGTGGATTTCAATGAAATTACAAAAGTGTCTGCAACTCTATTCTAATGCCTTACATTTTATTGTGTATTTCTGTGTGGACTAAATGTAGATCTCATGGATAAGGCGCAGAGACATGCACATCATCTCCGTGGGAAAAAATACTTATACGAACGACGAGAGATTTCATATTCTACATGTGGAAGGGACGGAAGAATGGACTTTGCAGATAAAATTCGTCCAGAAAAGAGATAATGGTACTTATGAGTGTCAGGTATGTTATTTTGACTTAGTTTCCCAACCACATGCCATGCCCATGCTCCCACAAATTCCCAAATTACATTACACAGTCTTGACTTTAGTTGATGATGTTTTCACTTCATCACGAGACGAGGATCTCTTAATCTTCTCTTACTAACAATTAACCAATTTATTTGCTCAAACTCACAGACTAACTGAATTACATGGTAAAAGTAGAGCCAAAACTTTCCCTACCAACTCATCCTTGGGAACTAACGTAGCAATTCCAATCACCATTAATTTTTTACTCAATCTCTCTAGTCTCTCATGGTCAAATCTCATCTTTTCTGCTAGGCACTACTCACTAGCTATACATAGTACAAGAGTGTTAGTTAAGCCTTCGATGCCTAGAAAACCACTCCAGACAGAAATTGCGTAAAAGTAGTTCTGCGTACTTTCACCCAGCTTTAGGTCAAAAGGTTTTCTGTAGTAGCTACCTTCACAGAACTAAACTGAAGAGAAATCCAACAAGTTGGCGGGGAGAAGTTGGGGCGAAGAAGAAGAAGGAATGGGCATTCCATTCCATTAGAAGGCAACATAACGTCTCTTACGACGATACCTACCAAAGGATGAAAACGTAGCGAAACGTAAGTTAAGGGAAAGGGGAAAAGCAAAAGGAAACGATGTTGAACGAATGGTGAATATATGAAGTCTTGACTAGCCTAGCGTATCGTCGAACCAGCTTGAAGCCGTAGATAGATGAATTTGCTTGATTTATGGCTAATGTTGGATGTTGCCCTCGTGGGCTGTAGAGAGACTTTCATTGCATTATATATAAGTACTAAGTAAATCTATTGCCGTTAGCTATGTACATTTCCTTCACTGATTTCCACCCAAAATAAAGGCACACACAAGTCAACACATCCCACTTTTGTATTTCTCTTCCAATATTATGTAATACATCTACCTTGTAGCAGAACTAAACTCAAATCTAACCACAGGGGATGTACGTAAGCTTTAGACTGGAAAAGAGAAAGCAACCAAGCAATGGAAGGACAATTGACTTATGACTTTCTCTGTTTGATTTTTCCTTTTTCTTTTGTCTTAATGTTGGCAGAGAGTAAGGATGGTGGGCAGTATTTGAAAAATTCCACTCTATTATATTTCTTTGTCTATAAACTATATTATTACGGCCTATTCTATATAATAGATTCCCTATAAATACTACCAAGAGAGAGAGAGAGAGAGAGAGAGAGGGTGATAACAGATATATATCTAGCACCTACTTACTATATACCTAAATTCATGTGACTTTATTCATAGAAGCAATAAGTACATTAACGAGACAAGATAAGTAAGATAGACATCATAATAATGTTACTTAATGTATATAATGTAGGTTAGCAGATTCCTAGAAAAGAATCAACGGTGATTCGCAACTCCTTTTTCATGCAATATTAGCCTGACTATTGTATATGGTAGGTATATAGTTACTCGGAATACCTTGCCAAACCAGGAAAAGACGTGCCATGTCATGCCTGTAAATAATTGCAGCTAACCATCGAAAGTCAGCAAATAAGTTTCAACATAGAATTGCGAACAGAAGTGTATGCTGCTGCAGAATAGTCAATCTGTATAATAATAGCTTGCAAGAACTACGTAGAACACCAGGCAGACTCTTTTTTTTTTGTAGCAGGCAATCTAATGTTGGTTTCAGGCCAGAGCCAGTCAATAGTATGCCTAAAAGCTTTGTGAACTTTTGACCTTACTACGTAGGAATAGAGAGATTTCTGTAGAATGAGGGTGTAGGTTCTATGGCCAAAATTCTGTGCATTACCTTCAGCTAACTTCTGATGCGATGGGATAGCTAGATCCTAGTTGGCTGTCGTTTTTTACTTTTACTCACTTATCTACCTACGGAATGCACCTAGTTGTTTAACTCCTTATTTGCCAATACATATTTTTCTCATATACTCACTCTCGTACCTTTAGATTTCAAGACTGCATCGTTACTTACTGATATATCAACTATGTTCTATCTCTCATGAGATTTCATGGCATGTCATCTAATCTCTAGGAGTTCGCTGAACTGAACTTTTGGCGTGAATTTGACAGTGTACTCATACTGAATAGGAAACACGCTTTCTCATCAGTAATACCATTACTAACAAGTAGGTATATAAGGCCACTTCAAAATTTCATATAAAACATTCCAACCAAACCAAACGGACTTGTCTACAAGTCTACTAGCTCCTAGCTAGAAATAGCAATAGTTCACGAACAAGATCTGTGGATGCCAAAATCCTATAAAACATCCACTCCCTGCCTTGTAATAGAAGAATGGCAAAAGCCTTGTTATAACTACTACTACTATTTCTGCATAGACTAAAATACAATGTGGACATAGAACTTTATTTCCAGAAGAAGAGATGAGAAGACCCAATTTCAAAACATTGCACAGTGATTTTTTTGAAGGATTTAAAAGAATCCCAGATTTTGAATAGAAGCTAGCCAAACGGAAAAGGAAATGGATAATTATAAGTAGGTATATACCCAGAAGAGCTATCTCTTCAAATCTCTCCCTCTCGCTATCAGATAACCACGATCAACACTTTTCTTTAAATATTGATTAAAAATCCTGATTTTTGCTGCGCAGGAAACCTGCAATTATGTCTTCCGGTGACGTGCTACGGTTTTATTAAAAAATTGATGAAAAAGAGAGCTGTCAGAATCAATTGGAAAATAAATTGAATTATCGTCAACTTCAGCATTAATATTCCTTTACATTAAAATTCATTGAGTGACAGCTCTCTGATATGTAGAACAACCTGAACAACATCAAGACGCTGGATTTATACTTAGAGTTCATGCAATCTGCAATGTAAATAAATAAGACGGAATTTTTCTGTCAAATGATTTGCTCTTGTTCAATAATAATAAACCATTGTAAAAACGGCTGTAAAAAAGTAGCGGTTGGCATGATTTTTGGTGAAAAATCGGTGATTTACAGCGAAAACCGCATGATTTTTGGTGAAAAATCGATGATTTACAGCGAACACCGCATGATTTTTGGTGAAAAATCGGTGATTTACAGCGAAAACCGCATGATTTTTGGTGAAAAATCGGTGATTTACTGCGAAAACCGCATGATTTTTGGTGAAAAATCGGTGATTTACAGCGAAAACCGCATGATTTTTGGTGAAAAATCGATGATTTACAGC
>JAAAYG020001336.1:0-74988 GCA_009936455.2 Tomocerus minor
ACCTACTTATTTAGATAATAATAATATGCCCCACTGAATATGCATAGTGGACATCTGGATGAACAGAGACATAAAATGCACTTGGCTTGAATACAAATAGGGATTCTGCTTGCTATGATGGTCAAGTTGTATGTTTTGTGGCAACCGCAGAGTTAACCGAAACGAACATAATGATGATTTCAAAACGTGCATTTGAGTGGACACGTAAGTAATAACAGGAATAAATCCCGGATGCTGAAATAAAAAGAAGTGTTGAATTTGGGAATGGAGTTGGAGAGAAAAGGAGTAGGGAAGCGTGACGTAATAGTCGAGAGAGAGAGAGAGAGAGAGAGAAATAGAGAAAAGTAAACGGTAATGTTACCATGTGGGGGTAATTCAAATTTTTCTCATGAGTCTCCATCCATTTCTCACTTTAATAAAGCGTGAAGAATTTGAATGGAAAGTGGGGGAGAAAGGTTTGGTTGCTTTTGTGCCTGGAAAACATTGGGTGACCATAGCTAAGTGACAGCACAGATGCATTCAGATCCAGTGCAGAAGAGGCATCGGAACTAAAATAGGTATATTAGTGTAGACTACTGGACAGTTTAGATATCCACGTCATTCCAGGCCAGTCAGGTTGAGCTTTATAAATGGCTCAAGGGCTTCCTCCCATTTTTCATTGTTTACACAGGGTGGGTTACCATCATACTGTAAGGAAATTATTCTTTTTATATTTGCACGGAGATAGTTATGCTAATCCCAAAGAGAGTTCAGAGCAAGTTGAAATCCTTTATTCAATTGCTCTCCCAAGACAAGACTAGGGCACAAGTCTGCATTTTAAATGCAGGAACTAGGAACAATGTATTTCAATTAATTTTTTCTCTCCTCTGGAATAAAGCAATTAAAAACAGTTTAATTCTGGAGTTGAAATTCTTGTCACGTTATTTCCCTTGCCTGGCAATTTGTTACTTGTGATTCGTGAAATGACACGACTATAATTATTTTATGAGGCTCTTCGACAGTTATACTTGTCATAATATCCAAAACGATCAAGAAACAGAAGAGAGAATTGCCATAAAATGTGTTTTCTCCCTGTTGTCTTAGTCTGGTTAGAGGTACTTACGTGACTTAATCTGAACATTTCATCTTGAATATTAATTCCTTCTCTCAACTGCACGTTTAGAAGACCTTACTATCTCACTCTCACTTGCCATTTGAGAATTTTTTGTTGTTTCCGTGCCCTCTATCTTCTCCTCTTCTTAATGTAAATGTTCCTTGGGAATAAAAACCTGAATACAGATAGTTGGGGATGGTTGGATAAAGGAATTAGTTGGTTAGCAATGCTCTATAGGAAAAAATACTCTGGACAACTGGTGTTATCACTCCGATTTGGATTGCTACCTTAAAAAGAGAGACAGTTCCCTTTTTCCAAAACCAATGTTAATGTTAACTAAATGTGAGAATTTTATATACAGAATGATAATCCCGTACTGATAGCTTATCATAATATCCTATAACTTCTTTCTAAACATTATTCATAGTTAGTACATAGTACAATAGTGTTGTTACTATTTTATTATAGATTTCAGTTTAATTCATAGGATGTACTATTGTTATATTGCATTTAGTCACATAAGACTGCACCCGGCTCTTAACAACGTTTACATAGAAGGAAGCCAATCTGGTATGTATGAAGGCGAATCATTTAATATGTAAAACAGACGCAAAACGAAGGCCACAACTAAAGGATGAGGAATATAGTGAATATAAAATATATAGGAATATAGGCTTTATATTATATAATAGATAATAGAATGAAGTTAGTCAAGTCAAGTAGATCCTTAGGGATGGGAAAAAGGGACGTTTGCTTTCAAAAGTAAATGAAGAGGAGCTAAACCCTTATAAAGTAACGAAGAGAGCGAGAGTGAGTATTTATGTAGGTACATATTCGTCTGATGTATCTGGATAAGGAAATGCTATGAAATCATTTCAACTACATCGTTTTCTATATGGATGACAGATGAGCTCATAAAAACCGCAGAAGAAAAGCAACGTAATTAAACATGTTGTGATCTAACTATAAATCTCAGCTCTGAAAATACCTCAGACACAATTCTCTATAGAAAGGGTTTTTTTTTGACTTTATAGTCAGTTTGTCCTTTACATTGTGCTCTGATGTAGCTATAATATGTAATTTTGTACCTAAGACCTCTTTTCCGATCTGATAGCGTGGTGCTGTTGTGGAGCAAAAAAAATCTCACTAAATTATATAACTTACAAGCTACATACTGGGACTAATGCTGTTATACTGGAAATGTGTGAGTGAATCTCGACAGAGATTCTCATATAAAATCCAATATTAGTCGACTATTATTACCTACCTGCTTACCTGTAATACTGAACATAATCCGATGATGATGAGTAGACACCCTATTATATCTATGTACTACTACTGTATTCAACAACTTGTGAATATAAGCAGTAGCGACTTACTATATTACTTACAAGGGAGCATACTGTTTCAACATGTGAAAATATTCTACAAACTTTTCTCACTTTTAATGCACGAAGATTAAAAGACACTCCTACCTACTAACGACAACATTGGAAATGTTTAGGGTTTTGTGGGCTCTCTATTTTGTTACGGGTACTGCTACAATAATATTATATCGAATTAAACCTGTATTTCTCTGCTATTGCTAGCCCGAATTAATTATTTCAGCCATTTCATACAATTACAATGCACAAGTGCTAAGAGTCTACTTTATGAGACAAGTGGAACATTAAACTTTATTTTCATTGCAATCCAGCATGTGAGTTTATTCTATGACATAGTAAATCATGAAAACTCCTACAGATTATCTGTTACACTCTAAAACACAATGCTGTTATACTTTTCTAGTTCATATAGCAGTAATTCGGATTAGTTTACCTCCATTTCCCACTTACATAATATTTTCAAATTCTATTCTATGAGGTTGAAGTAGCTATACCAATGTGTAGCACTATACTATTTACTTTTCTCCCAAGACATAAGAAAGTGTTTTTACTTGTTGTAGCTTCTTAAGCGGCTAAATGGTTTCCTGTGCAGAACGATCCATTGTTTTCGTAATAATATGCAGTCTGCACATTTTATCATGATTGCATTAGGCCAAGGTGTTACTGTTGCATTAATTTACTTACTACGTCTCCACACACTAGCAATGACGTCAATAGAGACCCTATAACACTTCTATCTTTTCCTTGCAGCAGTTGTAAATGTCAACTGTATCTGTTTCAAAACCGAAATAGTTTACATGTAATAAGATCAGTTCCGAATTTTGTAAATAATTAAGTTGGAAACATTTTCTATGTCATTATTAATAGGTGGGTGAATTGTAACAATCGTAAATGTGTAATAGCTGTAATATATTAACAGGTCCCAGGTATGAGTATTGTTATTTTACGGTAAAATTACGATAATGATAAGATAATTTGGAAATTAAATGTTTTAAAATCACTTTTAGAAAATCCTGTGAAAGGATCAATTGCAACTGTTTAATTGTGCTCCATCGAATATGATTTCATTATTCTCCATGAATAAATTTATCTAAAAGTTGCTTATAATAGTAAGATGGGGCTGGCAGTTAGGTAATTAATAGGATGGCAGGTGAAGCCTGGGATCGTGAGCGCTTCTAGAAAAGCCAAAAGCTATTTATTATTGTGTATAACAAACAAAAATGATGTATCTAATTATAATAGTAAAAGTAGGTTCACCTGTTTTAATTCGTAGGTAGGTAGTAAAGGCAGTTGTTACATCAATACAATTGTTAGTTAGAGCTGCATAAAATAATAAGTAATATGTAGACACAGAATAACAAAAGGAGTATTTGGTTAGTTACATCTTACATCCCAGGAACAAGAACAAGTACACCACAGTGTGAGACTGAAAAGCTGCATGAGACTGTAAGCCTAAAGAAAGGAGAGAAGTACATAAACAATTTATAATGCACACACTCTGCAATAATGTACAATGCTGACGAAAAGTCCAACGTTTGGTGGTAGCTAACTCTTCTTCTGGGGAAGAAGAATCAGGTCGAGATAGAAATGACGGGAGTGGAGCAATTACCCTCCGTATTAGCTACTCATGCCTGCCTCGATGCCTCTCTTACGGCTCGCTGCCTTGTTTAATCATAATTTTTAAAGTATCCTTCGTTTTCATCCCTCGCACTCACATACTTCTTACTTGAGGAGGAGGAGGAGGGCCTGGGTAAAGTGCACGGAAAATACCTGTTCCTTGTTCTTACTCAGTTTTGTGCTGAATAGATATTCGTTTACTATTGTTCTGTTTTGTGTCTGGAACAGTTGAGTCTATTCTATGCTGCTGACAGGACAGAAGTATTGAAGGCCCCTGACTGATAAGACCCTTAAGTGTTGCCAACAAAGCAAACCGATAATTATGAGATATCACGACAGGTCCACACATGAACAGCTTCCTTTATTTTCAAATTCAAAAACCGGTTTCATATAAACACATACTTAAATATGTAGGTACTGGCTACTTTGCTTTGATAAAGGAAGTTCAACAGGAATCCTTTATGATAACTACCAAACTATATTATGCTCATAAAAAATGATCGTATAAACTAGAGCATTTATTTCGTATGCCTAGAGTACTGCAGATCATAATTTTATTATAGACTAATAGCAAATAATAATTTTACTACAGGAAGTATTTCTACATTAAGAGTCTGCAAAAGCTCCAAAAGCTTTAAAAATGCGACACTAAAATGAGATACTAAAGAATTGCCATATATTATACGAAAAAACCAAAAACTGATACATCTGTGTCTATTACGGTGTTACTTGTATTGATGTTATTTAGAAATCTGAAAATGCTATCTATTTAAAACAATTTCGGAATTCTTCAATGTTAGTATATGATGCAATGCCTGGGGAAAATGGAACGGATGGAAGTCGTCATCATGTTATGTCAGATTTTGCAAACTAATTTCAATTTGGAAGATGCCCCAGAACTTTGTCTGAAAGTGCAGTGTGAAACTGGGTCGGCGGATTATAAATTAAACTAGATATTTAGGTAGCTACATTACATGCCTAGTTGAGCCCTAATCAAGTTTACTTGTGAGTGAGTTTGAGATGTTATGGATTTGTTTCACTTGTCAGTTTGTTCATTGTTCTTCATAGCATTTCAAATATATAGTAACTGCACATTATAATTCTCTGCTGTTATCACTATATATAAGCACATGCCTTTTGTATCTTTTTTAATTGAAAGTCTTTTCCCCTTGGTAGTTGAGCTGTGTTTGGCATGACTGGGCTCCAGCGCAGAGCAACATATCACTAGCACTACTACTACAACTATTCACTGCCTAATCACAAACTGAGATATTATTTGCCTGTATATATACCTGCAGTTATAAAATCAGACAGTCTCGACTGGAGCAAGTGAGGAATCTAAAAGTGTTATTTATTAAATCGCAAGGGAATGCGGTGCAGTGAAAGCAATTATTTGAGCAAGACTCTCTTTCCCGTTATGAACTGCTAACTTTTAAGAGTGTGCATGTACCTGAGCTATAAGTCTGTTCAAACGAGTGTAAATGAATAGACGGAACAACTTTCACCAAACAAAGCTTAGCAGAATATTGATGGGCTACAACACGGGCGAACTGCTGTGTACTCTAACTCCAGTGCATTATTAAGTCACTTTCGTATATGAATCACATTTGAGGCAGAATTTTAGAATGACAGAAATGCAAACATCTCCCCAACTTCCTTTGATGTCCCCGTCTCATCTTTTATAGAAGCAAACAACGCGGATTTCATCATTACAACGTCCACTCTTACGGAAATTAAATGGAAACAGAACTAAATATCCTTGCTACTACTACAGAGTCATTTTAAATAGCTTCAAGCCATTAGCATACCCTTTGATAGACTTAAAAATAGAACCGGAAAGAGCCCAGCCTGAAATATGAAATATTATTCCCTACCAAATATGCAAATACTTACTTTAGCAAACCGCAAGTATATATATTACGTATATATTGATTTACAATATTACAATGTCGTCTATAATTAGTGTTAATAAAACCAAATATTTAAATATATGACTGGCATTTGATAACCAGTTCACATTAGTGCCCATTTGCTAATTCATGTTTTTGCATGAGGAATGTAATGAGAACGGTATACAAAATGATTAAAAGATCGGATTATTAATTTTAAAACATTGCTGTTGACGGACTAATGGGCAATAATGAGTTAGATAGACCACAGGGGGTACTTAACTAATGTAACATAGGAAATTGAAGTATTTTAAGCGTGGGGTGCGTGAGAGAATTATTCACAACAAAATTAAATAAACAATGAGAAAAGGAAAACAACTGGGTAGTTTTCGTCGACATTTTAATGCATACCTCTCTATTCCATCTGCTAATGCATTTAATATTATTAATATATGTAATAGAATACTATTTGCATATCATATTTTGGATTTCTCGAGGAGGATTGGATGAAATAATAATAGTTATCACGTATAAATGGGAAGTGCATTTAGAATTACATTTGTGATAAAAAGGTGAGTGAAATGCCGAATGGAGCGATTAAGCAAATTACATGTTTAGAAAATCAAGGTAGGCAGATCCTATTCGACGAAAAAGGAACCTCTTTCAATTTACAATTGTCATTTCCAGTTGGCAGTTCTTCATGAAGTACCTGTTATATTATTTACGTTATAAATCTGCTTAGAATCCTGATAAAATCTACGTGCATGCTTACGGGTACGTACAGGTAGACTATTTTGTTTTTATAAATGATTCATAAATGGTTTGTTGTTCAGCTTGTACCATTATAGATGCACCACTAAATTATAAATTGGCCCTTCCATTAGAAGCGTAGGTATAGGTAGTGTTGAGTGGAGAGCATGTAGACCTAGAAATGTCTTAGGCTTTCAAAATCCTGAAAAATATATTATGCTCATAATTATAGCCAAATATATTCTTTATAACAATGTGGTTATTTATATAAATGCTTGCATAATATTTCTGGATTGCTTTTCTGACCGATGGGTAGCAGGGACTCAAACCACCTAAGCGGAAACGAGAACATCACTGTGGCTCTTTTTATAGTCAGAACTTGTCCAAATAGCCAACTAAAATATACTTTAAAGATGGAAACAAATGGAAATGACATGTAAGCTAGCGTGTCTTTCACATTGTGCAAGAGAGCTTCTCAAATTAGGCCACTCTATAGCTTTCAATGCCACTTTAATTCTCTTTGTGAAAACCATTTGGAATCAACACGCAAGATTTGAAAACGTTGTTAACCAACTACCAGTGCAGTGTGCTACTCTGTTCAGTCTGTTCTAAAAACCTTTAGCCTAAAACAGTAGCAATGAATACCTTGCATAGGTACGCTATAATTGGATAAATAATTACATTTATTTAAAAATTGCAATTAACCATTTGTGTTTTTATAATTCCCTATCATTAAGAATTTGTAGCGAGTGCATGACTGTTTTTCACCAGTAAATTGTATTCTTATACATAGCTATTTTAGGATTTCGACCGGTTTGATAATCGTAATTTGTCTTTCAATCATTTTTTTGCATGCATGGTAGTGCTACAGCAGTGTTTTTCAAAGAAAAACAATTTTACAACAATGCTTACGTAAAAAGCTTGTTTATCTACTTAATTGTAATTAAATCAACTACATACAGCAGTAGGTTTTAACACTAAATATTAGCATCTTACATACTTTACCTTGCTTTACTAAGACTTACTTCGTCAGTTCCAAACGAAGCAGGAGGGGAGTGAGAATTCTCTGTTCCTAGCACGTTTCTATTAAACGAACGCCACCTTCACTCCATTCTGTTAAATACAGATCTACTGTAGTACAACTGCACAACTTCATTTCTGTTTTTCTTCAAACCAACCATTCTTGATTAAATATTTTACTAACATAGGATTTGGAATCATGATGACGTAAATGTACCGATTTAAAAGTATTATTTGCATGCATTTGTCCTTTCATATGTGCACTATGCACACCATTACCATTATGTAGCGTAAGTATATAGGACAATAGCCAACTAAGCAAACCGGGTTATGTTCATTTCTTAAATAAAAGCCAATTTCTAATTTTTCCACTATTGTTTTATAATCTGTATAATTAACATATTAGATACATCCCGATATTTTTGCTTTTATACAAATAGCGATCGTAGCAGAAGCAATGCATTTGTATAACAAATATAAATATTATTCCCTCTATCTTTCCTATGGCTGCAGTAATTGAAACGATAACTTTAGGTGTTAGAAATTATCACTTTATGTTGGTCTAAGTCTCTACGTAATTCTTAACTTTCTTTAACAGTATTTTATCATAGTTGCAAGGTAATACGATATTAAAAATTTGTTTTGTGATAGATCTATCTACATGCTTGTTGCCTTCCAATGTGTCACAATGTTAACGAGCGTCTGGATGAACTACGCCTATTTATCGATTGAAATTAAGATTGTGCCAGCGTGACATTTTGATTAATCACAGAGTTGTTTCTATATATTATATCATCTATTTAGCATTCTTGTGTAAATAGCTATTACTTTGTTGCGACATAGTTTGTTGAAACGTTTACATCCGTCTGTAATTACCGTCGGTGCGAAAAGGATTCCTTTGAAAAATATAAGTTTGCATTTAGAACATGAAGTGAAACTTCACAGTCTGCTTAAAACAGTAACTGCTTGGATTCTTGTTAGCGAATGTATAACAAAATAATATTTTCCTAAATAATGCAGGCTTCTAACATTTCAAGCATTTCCGTTTAAGGATTAACTGGTAATATCTAAAATTAGCTTTACAGCAGAATGTATGAATGTAAGTGTGGATGTATGTATATGTATATTGGTGTAGGTAGAACAACAGGGTATCAGCATTTACGTAACACTGCAGACGTCTCAAGTCTAGACATTAAATTGCAGGAATTTATTGAGATACAATTTTGTTAGAAACTATTCAGCTATGAATGGAATCAAATAAGTCTGGAGCTATAATTAGCATTATTACAACACTGAAAACAAGAAAATGAAACCAAGGATATTTTGATATTTTAGTGTACCTATATGAGTTTATGGATTGTGGATTGCGCTTTTTAACTCTCTACCTGTAACAGTATTATAGATTTGTAACTTTGTAAGCGATGATCCTTAATGTACTTTTGCCTAACTGTACACAAAAGATAGTCTAAACAAGCAGTGGAAACAATTTAATAATTTGCTAGTATTAATCTGCATCGATTTAACAGTAAACTAAATGGTTCATATATCAGGAGTGATGAATAGTAATTAATTTTGTAGTAGCAAGAAAAGTTTATCAGTGTAGGGCGCAGATAGGAAATGAATGAAATTGAACGAGGAAAATACAAGCAAATCCTGCTGTGAAAAGGGACAGGAGCTCTGAGAGACTCCATACTGTGCGGACCACAAGACAATTATTAGTTTCTTTTTGACAGGACCGGGCTTCATTATAAAATACGACTATACCATCTATCAACGTACTTAACTACGCTATACTTAGCTACATGCCATTAAAGTATAGCACTAGCTAGAGAGATATGTATCGTAATGTAGTTAAGATTAGTAACAAAAACTTGTACAGTTAATTGCTTTCATTATTCACGCGTGAAAAGATATTACTATTATGTAGAATTATTTATTACATCAAAGTTGGAGGGTGAGAACTATTGCTTTGCTATAATTTTCTTGTGGGACTTATTGTTCACAAACTTTAGGCTCCTGTTCTTACTTTGTTATTCCTTTAAGTAATACAATAGATTATCTTTAAGTACTGTAGCCTGACTGCAATTTAGTTTATTTAAACAACACCACATGCAACATTTCTCCACAGAATTAGATTCTACATTCGGACATTAATAAAAGACGATAATAAGGTAACTACTAACTCTTCCCAGCCAACTTTTATTGTTTTTCTCGCTGAAGGATTGAAAACACTTGTTCATGTGTACCAATCCAAATTACCAACATACGTAGCTGTAATTACTTCCATAATACTCAACCAGTGTGCTCACACACAATGTAAACACAAGAACTGGACATAACTTCCTAGACATTTCTATTTCCTTATTTAGCAGCCTAACACTAACAATAAGTGTTCAAATTCCTAGTTGGGTGAGTTATGTCTCTTTGCAAAATTCACTACCGAAACGTATGCTACTACAAGTGTGGCACTATTCTGTAACACAAAACTTTATCTTACTTTCAAAACATTGCAGATCGAGTTAAGTTCTTTATTAATACAGATGATTTGCATGAGCATTGATTTTAGAAAACTATTTGAATATGTGTTTTCCCAATTATTGTTGAAATTAAATAGATTACAATTTTTATGACCCTGTGTAAGTACATCTGCAATGTTTCTTATGTAGGTACTGATAAAATTGTATATTTATAAGAATAGATTTTGGTCAGCATTAACTTATCTTATTTAGTGATTTTTTCTCTGATCTTTAAAATTGTTTTCATAAAATTATAAAAAATTATTACGGAAGTTGGATAGTAATGGTAAGATTAAATGTATGAAATTCGTATTCAGTGATGCAAGCAAACAACTTTTTTTGCAAGAAGGGCAGCGGTTATATTTACGACAGCTTACATCTCATAACCTTTATAATGCATTTAGTGTCAAAATTGGTGTCTATATTCAGTGGGTATAGTATTAGGGAGTAAGTAAACGTATAAGGTAAATGCAGTACTCCGCAATTGCAATAGAAGGGAAAGTTACATTTCGCAGTAATGCATTCAGGTTCAGATTCTGACAGTTCCGTAAAGATTCTCCAGGAAATACATAAATCTATATTTGAAAGATTGAACTACTTTCGGAGTTTGAAACAGCCGAAAATAAATAATATGTAGTGTTCAAGGCGTAAAACTGTCTTTAATAATGTTATATATCCATGAAATCAGCACCGGAGGATGATACAGTGGATTTTTCTGATGTATTGAGATCAAATAGATGCAGCAGTTATATAATATGTATATAATATGTACGCAATAGTTATATAACAGTTATATAATAGTTATATAAAAGCAGTTGTATCTTTATTTTAAAAGAAGCTGTCACATGTGCACACTTATTTAATTGTTCACAGGAATTATTTTCATGTTCAGGTATTTTTTTTTGGCTTTTGGATTTTTTTTTAATAATAATAACTGATACACGTTTCAGAAGAAATGAGACGTGCATGGACTGAAAATTTAGGAAATTCTGTTTCAAATGGGGTCATTAATTTTTGTACTTAAATATAAATTGTCAATATGTGTTTTATAATGATGGAGAGAAAATGGTATTCGTTTTCAGCTTGTGTACGAACATGAAAGTGTGCAACATGTTAGTCGTTACAATACGAAATGGAATAGAATAGTTTGAGTTCTTTATAGTACTCTTGCTCACATTGTAAAAAATTTAGGAAAAAGTTTTAACTTTTTTGCGAATTCTTAGATTTTGAAAGTGTATTGTGCTTGACAATGGTGTAGAGTCCGCCCAACACCATTTCCATTTGGAAGAATGAAGTAGTGAACAAAGTGCCTTTGAAAAGAACAGTGACTTGAAATGTACATAGAGAGGCAGAGAGAGAGAGAGAGAGAGAGGCAGAGATCTAGAGTAGGAAATAGAATTCAAAAACGCAAGTCAAAATAAATAAGATGGAAAATAAATGAGAGAATACATAAATTTAGTAGTGTAGGGCAAAGTAGACAGGGCGGAGGAGAAAGTCTTCTATTCCCAATTCAGTTTTGCCCGACCAAGTCTCTTTGCATCCATGAATCTCGTTTTCCTCTGAATTCAATCACATTATATTAGGCGAGCATATCTGTGTATGTATGCTAAGACTTAGTGCGCGTAGCACTAGTGTACTACTTAAGCTTAAGCTTAGCTTGTAGCTCTGCCCGAAGCATCACGACATCAACATCAACATCCTAGAAAAGTAAATATACATAAGGGCTGCATAAGATTGCATTACAGAGCACAGATCTCTGCATTACAGAGCACACATCCTTTTTTCGCCTACATCATTTGATGCATGTGTGTGTTATGTCACAGCTCTGTGATATGTGCACCTCCTATGCACACTATTTATATCTGTATAAACTTTGGTTGGAAATTCGAATAAGTTTACTAGATATATGTTGCATAGAAGAATGAATATTGTGTACACAGTAAATAGGTACGTATCTATCTAACGTCCCTCTCTCTACAAAATAGTCTAGTAATGCTCATAGTTGGAACAACGACAGTTTCCATGTAAAAAAGGACTATGCACAAGCATAACATGGCATTATTGTTAAGCTTAGAAAAGAAGTTTCTTATTCTTATTTTGCCATTCTTATTATGCCGCTTTTATTCGGCATCCTCACTCTCCTTCACTTTAGCCAACAGAGGTAAAGTTCTCAAATGGAATCCGAATCCACATCACATCCATGAAAACCAAAGGAAAGGAAAGTCTATTGTACTTGTCCTCCGGCTCCTAACCAAACCCTAAGAAACTAAAATAAATCCGAATGCGTTTTCTGTTTGTATATACATACTTTGGTAAACCTCTTTTCTTGGTTATGTCGTCTGTCTGTAGGTGAGCTAAGTTGAAAACTCCAAAACTCTCTCTCTCTCTCTCTCTCTCTCTCTCTCTCTTTCTCTCTCTATGATTTCAGAGTGCACACGTACCTGAGTTAAGAACAAGTTCACAACAGGCCACACTACCCTTCTTGTAACAATGTTGTACCGATATTATGTCGTGTGTGTAGTGACTCAAAATATTTTATCAACTGCGCAATAGAACAAAATGTGCATGTACATTTCATGTTTAAGAGGATTTTAAATTGATTCGAACTAAAATTGTTGGAGAATTTTATATAACTTTCTCTACCTCACTATTTCAGAGACGCAAAACTACGTTGAAAGGAACAGTATACTTACAGAAATATTTTATATGAAAATTGAATTTCACTCCTATGACTTTAAGGAATGAAAAAGTTAAATGCAGAACAGAAGATGTCCTCATTTTAAACAAAGATATTCAGGATACACCATTCTTTGATATTTTTATTTATAAATAGAAATCTGAGTATCATAAATGGCAACGCACGTGCAAATATGAAATTTAAAATTTTACTGTCAGTATGTATGTGTAATGTATCTGAATTTGCAAAAGTAACTTCAGGTAAACTTTCGTTTATATGATGAAAGTCTTTATTTCATCTTGGCCTTTAAATTGAAAAGAGTAAAATTTCCTAAGGATGTAGATTGTTTAACTATTTACCTTGCCCGGTATACATTTTCTATCTCATGCGAGAAAGGAGTTTCCAATAAACAACTTACACAGACAACTTGACAGGAAATTAAATAAGTTATGCCTGAAATGCAATAACGCAAACATGGGAAAATCTACTAATTCAACTACACATTTGCCATTTGCAGCCAAATTATTCCGTCAATTCCGACTATGTCTGCTTTAAGTACATACAGTAGCAAATGATGTCCCTATTTATTCCTGGAATTAACTTGCGAATCTTCTGCGATCAAAAAATACGAGTTTCTTCCTTCGCAAATGTTTCATGGAACTTAACTGCAAAATCCCAGCCTGGATTTTAAAATAATTTCCTGTTTGAAAAGTAAGTTGTTCAGACTTTCCTAATTTTGGAAGTGGCTTAGGAAATTGGAATGTGTAAAACTCAGAGACTGACATTTTATTTAATGTCTAATGCCTGTAGCTTTCTTCAACAGTATACATCAATGTATATTTTCAATCATTTCATGTTATTAAAATGGACGGTTGGATTTTCGTCAATGCAAGCACTTGATGTTCTTTCGACAGATAATAAGTATTTAGTACTACTTTAATTGTATCTATTAGTATTATTAGCAATTATTTGTAGTTTTATAGATTAAAGTATGGATTATAAATTCTGGTGCAATATTCTATATTACGTTCACGTTGATGGATTTGCACAGCTAATAATAATCTATTTGGAATCTACGTGGAATTTATTTTTTTTTGTTTCCCAGTTCCGGAGGAAAGGCAATTGATCATTTCCATATTATATACTGTTCAATTTTAAGTGGTGTAATGTCTTGATTCTTTTGATAGCCTTCATATTGCAACCTTTTGTTACTGAAAAAAAATCGTACAAGTATGTTTATGGGTGTATGATAAATGTGGGCAAGACTAATATGAATTGGATACGAAAGTGAAAGGCTGCGACGGACAACGGAAAAAGAATTTGGTAGTTTCTCGGTGTGAGGAATCAACATTCATAGATAATTGCTTTTCTATTGTTTATTTGGTTGTAATAAAGGTAGGGCAGGTTCAAGGATCTTATTTATTGGTATAATAAAAGTGTAGAATCGCATTTGAGGTGTGTGTGTGTGACTCTTCTGTGCAGTGCTAGACGAGAGTAAATTTTCTTCGGAGCATTTACGCTCGCCAAAGCGTAAAATAGATTCGGTTTGTGGAATGGCAAGTACAAAGCGAAAGTGGAAATGCATAAATATAACCACAGGAATTGTAAACGTCTATAAGTCAAAGGACACGGCGGCTGGGACTTTTTCGAATGAAGCCTTGTGCTTAGGTAAGTAAGAAAAGTGTATTAATGCTAAAAAGGCTCCAGCTCGACTACCAATGCTGCAATATAGTAAGAAAACTAAAGAAAACCACAGGACGGAGGAAAAAGCCATGACACAATGTATGTACGTGTACGTAGTATACAGATATATTTATATACTGTATACTGTATGTATATATAAAGTTATAGAGTGTTATGTTAGATGTGAGTAGCTACGTAAGGTACTAACACTAGAGAAATGTATAAATGGCCTGTCAATGTGAAAGTTCCGCAAATGGTTCAAAGTCGCCGTTATTGCTAAAGTTGACTTTATCCCATGAATTTTCATGGATTTTCGTTGCATTTCTTTTGAGCAGACTGGAATTTAGATAGGATGCAAAGAGAATGAAAGGAAAAGCGGAAGGAAGGAAGGGGAGGAGAGGAAAAAAGAAAGAATGGCTTGAATTGACTTGACTTTATATTTGACATGGGATGTGTATACGTAGGTACATTATTAAACTAGTCCTCTCTCTCTCTCTACTTATATGCACAGTAGGTATACACTTATCTTAGCACTCTCTCTCTCTCTCTCTCTAACCTAAGTGAGTACATTACATTACATTACATAGCATTAGATCCAGAATTGAAATTGAATGAAGGGTGGCTGAATAAATGCAAGTTCAAAGATGACCATTTTCTAGCGTCAAGTCACTGGAGAAAAGAAAACAAAATCGATTTCTACTTTTTCTTCCTTAAACTCATACATAGTAATTCAAGGTTGGCGAGGGGTGACAGTCTAACCAACTAAAATTCAATATTCTTTTCAATATCATTGCTTATTTATGTAGATTGACAAGAGAGGAGAGAGAAAGGCTGTCACGAACATCTTTAACTGGCTTTACATAACTTACACAGCTCCTTGATGAGAACTATTAGCATTAGAAAAGTGGCTGATTGCTTTGCAATGGGAACGAGCTATTAATTAAACATTGATTTCATCCTTCATAATTTATTCTTTTCTCTCATACTCCGCAGCACAGACTTATTGATGAGCCTTTTCTATTTACACTAGGTACTACAGTTCTAATCCCTAAATTATTCAAATTGAATTCCAATATTTTTACTCCTACGACTATAGTTATGAGCATGCACCCCTGGCAAGAAACATTAATCTCAAGTTCTGCCGCTTATATCGTTCTACTAATTGTACCTATCTCGTCGCTATTATTCAAAACTGAATGCGAAGGATTTATAAAAAGGGACCCTTCGTTTCTTTACATTTTAAATACTTTTCCCTTCTTAGGAAAGATTTTTTTAGAGATCCTTTCAAAGAGACCTTTTCTAAAGTACTAATGACGGCTTGTACCCTTATAAGTGCGACTTAAATTCTTAAGTACCGTAGAGACGAGTGCTCTTCACCAACTCTCCAAGTCTTTCATCAATAAATACAATTTTGACAAGTAAGGCGACGAGACGTCTCCGAATCAATCATGGTAATCTGTTTTGACGGAATCTTATGAGACCCGAGTCTAACTTAGTATGTATCCTTATTGATAAGTGCTCCCTTGAGTACGACTTGCCGCGTTCTATTTATAAGGCACAATAAATATAAGATAATCTAAATCTGCTATTACTGCCTATTACTTATTTTTTTCCTAAAGCATTTCTTATATAAAAGGCCACGTTCACATTTTGACCCTGTAATAAATATTGGGCAGAAGGCTGAAAGAACCATAATGATTCTATTGTAAACAAAATATGCACAAAGTACAACGCTCATTTCGCTCAACTATCATTTAATCTGGAAACGCTTTTATCATAACCGTTATGTAATGTCATTCTTCATTATTGTCGTTACTTATGTCTGTGTACTATTAGCATCATTCTCAAATCATCTGACAAACAAACTTTGAATTTTCTCCACTTCATGTTTATCCTTCAATGATATGTCATACATATTTCAATGGAGCATCTGTAAAGGAAAACTGGGGGTTTGTTCATATAAGAATATTATTGCAGAGCAGAGATAAATTATACTTGTAAAGTAGAAGGTTGTTTTCTGTTTAGAAAGAAGGATGATGACAGGAGATAATCTTAATGATGATCCCGATTGTTATTTCTGTTCATGGATTACTAGCTGCATACAATCCTCATCACAGGATCTTCAATCAATCCTTATCTGAATTTTGCTGACTCATTCCACAAGAATTATTATCTGGCATGAGCACATTACTATTACATTACAGACACACAGATAATTTAAGGACGTGTGCACTTTCCCTTCGTTGACAGACTGAAAACTTGGAAAAATATAGTCCTGTGTCATTCTACTCAATCAAACCAAGTTTCCTATATTTTCCTCTATTATTTATCCTATAAAGTGGATGTTTGTAAAGAGTAAGTAGTAATTGCCGAATCTACGCCTGTATGATCTTTTTCAGCTAGAATAAAACTGTCTAGACGGCAACAAAGTACAGATACAAGATTAACTTTAATAAATCTAAGAATTTTCATTAGACGCACTTACAATGGCAAGACACAAAATTTCTGTGTAAATGATATGAAGCTACTCATATAGTTCATGATTAGTTATCCAATTTAGAAAATATATACAACCTACTTTTTCTTCATCGTATACAATTTTCCTTTGGAATTCAGTGAAGTTGAATGCTGAAGAACACTATTATTAAGCCAGTTAGATATCCTCAATATCGCGAAAAGGATTCTGACTTTTTGACTTTACTGACGTAGTATCCGATAATCCGACCCTTTGCATTTTGATTTACGCAGTAACGACTCTTGTAGTAGCTACTAGAACAACATTCGACCTTCCCCCATGTTTTTCTCAGGTGGTTTATTTCATTACTTCCATACAAAATATTGGTAATAATGCTATCGCCATTTTTTCTTGTGTCGTTCCTTCTAATGTCCAATAAATAGTGGCAATAAGGATCATCTTTCCAAGTATTATAACGAGCCGCCGGAGGAGGCTAACGATCTGTTTTCCATGAACATCCTTTTCAAATCTCCAGAGAGGATAAGATATGTATTCCACTTATACGAACCCTGTTTCCAAAAACTACCTAACCGACATAACTGTGGCCATGATAAGCAATAGTTACGTTTTAATGCTTGTGTCTCTCTTGCAGGCTACCACGGAACTCGCATTTTCATCCGCAAAATATCCCTGTGTGAAATATTGAATTGAGTTTTGAAATATTTACAGAATTTTCTTGACCTGATAGGATTTAATAAAATTGCACACAGTAGTAGTCCTTATCGTTACCTCGTTAGTGTTTCGCTTTACATTACCAAATAACTTGCGTTATTAACGTCAAAATAATAAGAGCGTTATCCATATGAATCCAATATATAACGATGATGCCATACGATTATGTATCAGCAATTAATGGACAGGTACACTATTGAGAATAAACCTTACTTAGCTACCACGCAATTACTTATCTTCTATTTCTGTGTTACTATAATTTACTCTTCTTAAAACGTGTGAATGTGAAATGGATTGATAAAGTATTCTAATCTAATACGATTTCCGAAACCAAAATATCAATAATATTAAATTACATTAGTAGATTTACGCATTGATATATTATGGACACTGTAAATGTTTACCTACTGAAAATAATCAGAAATAAAAAAAATCTGGGAAATAAAATTATTGCGCACAAGTTACGCCATATTATAGCGATTATGGAATTTGATATTGCGAATGAGAAAACATAATTCGAATTTCAATTTCAATGCAGAATGCAGCTAATAAATACTTCCATGATTTACAATTGAAATGTTCTTTAAATGTAAATAAGAAAGCATCGTTTTATTGTAAATAGTAGGTTGCATAAAATGAGGTATTTTAGATTACAAAATATTACAAATGAAACACAGGTCGTGTCTTTTCTGGTAGTGAAAACGTGAATTCGGTGTGAATGAAGAAGGCGAAAGAGTATGGGATGAGAACATGATCGATTCGTAGGATTGAGGGAGTTGAGTTGGAGTGGAGAGAGAGGTTGCGTTGCTTTGGTTTGCTAAGCTTCGGCTTGGCTGAGGATGAGATGAAGAAAACGCGTTTGTCTGCTTTGGCTTTCGAAACTACGGCGGGGCTACAATCCGATCTGTTGAGGACAGGCCGGAACTCGAATTGCTTCTTGGGATTCAAGAGGACTCCCTTTCTCGGAGTGAAACCGGACGATCCTCTCCGCGGGAGACGTGTACCGGAGAAAGTTTCCCGTCCTTCTAACAACTTTCTCCATTCCTTTTCCCGGTGTTTTGTATTGCCCTAATCTCTCTTACTCTTCTGAAAACAGCTACAAGCTACCACACTACAGACTCTTATCCTACATATTCATCAGGTACATTTCATTACTTTTTTATATTATCTACATACTTATTTACTTTGGGTACACAGTACTTATAGTCATCATGTCAGGAATAGTGCCATGTATAAGTAATTTTACTGTAAGTAAAAGTAGTTGAAAAATTGAGATCACTAGCTTTTTACAGAATGGCTCTGGTCAGGGAAGGTTTTCTTTAAAGAAACTTTAAGATTTTAAACAAACAAATTCTTTTTTAACCAAATCTGCAGCTGTGTCTACTTCCTATTGTAAAATGAGATACAGATATAAGGTAATAATATATAACCATAATGTTTCATTGCTCCTTCTCTATACATTTTTAACACGCAGTTTTTTTCTTAAAACCGTACTTCATGATGACACAACACTACAGAATTATTCCATGCGTAAATTTTCCACGTACCCTTCTCACAATCTAGTATAGGCTAATAATAAAAGTAAAACTGGTTTAAAAAAAGTGATACTTATCATTTCATCAAATGCAAATAATAGTATTTGCTACCTATCCCATCTTCAATATGTTAGGGTTTGAAAAGAATAGAATTTCAAAGAAAAGGATGAGTTACAGAGGTAGAGGGTTGTAAGATAGTCGAGAGAGATACAATTTATGGAAGAAAATATTATCTAATATTCTATATATAATATAATAGATAGACATTGTTAACCATCCGTTCGAATTTATGGAATAGGGTCAGTGCTCACTGAGTTAATGTAAAAGCAATGAAAAAGCGTTTAGTACAAACATAAAGGCAGGAAGTTATCCTTTTAGTAAATACAGATGCTGACTCGTTGTGTAGATGAATCTTTAGAAGGAGAAAAAAAATGCGGTTTCAATTCACAATTCACAACTCATCTCTTTTCATTTGATATTTATTATGGAGCTATGCTAGATCACATTAGAGTTCTAAGAGGGACGATGATTGTGCTGTGTTAAGTTGGCGTGGCGTGGTGTGGCTTGTCTTTTCTGTTATTTTGGTGAGGTTGGTTGGTTAGCATCGCATCGGGTGCAGTCAAACGATGCGGTTAAGAGCACTTTTCATACTCCGGATGCTGCTCATCTACCTGTGTAATCTACTCAACTGCATATCCATTATAGTTCTCCCTTGTAGATGCAATTGCAATTGAGGCAAAGAATATTTCTCCGTTTTCTATGCTGAATGAATGGCTAAGTATGCTCATGACACAAAAGATAGCTACACTTATAAATAGACATTAAATATAAGAGTCGCTATTAATTTTACACCCATAACAAGCTCCTTCCGTTATTCGGGTGAAAGGGTTGAGTTTTCTAGTGGGCTACCTCTGTATCTCTAGCTAAGTTAAAGCAATCCCTACTACACACTTGAAAATCACTCTGCTAATGGATTAGGAGAGTATGAAGCGAGGAGTTCTCAGAAAACGGCGGAACTTACGTCGACTAACAGCATTTTGTGGTAGAAATGATAAACCTCCAAAGGGTAAATAGAGCGACTCGAGTGAAGCAAATGGATCTTCATCCACTATTAGTGAAGTACATACTAGATTATGTAGCATTACAATTACAGCACTTAGACTCCCTACACTGTCCTACCTGCATTTTACCTCAATAGTCAAGAGCTAATGCATATAAATAAATAGTTCAGTACAGTTCGGAAATAAAATACTCCTACTCAAGGCTATTAGGCTATCTGGATCTAAATAATGGTAAATAAAACTCAGCGAAGAAAGGGAATGCAAGACAGGGAGTACTGTCAGTGAAAAATTTATAACAACTCTTGCATTTCAAAGTTTTCTGCAACTGTTGACTTGATCTCGGGAGAAAAGAGCTACCAGAGTAGGACAAAGAAATGGTCATTGCTATTTCTTTAGCCAAAGATTGACTTTCCTTTCTCAGACTTTCCAGGAGACTTTGGTTTTCAGCAAATGTAGTCTGTCCTGATATTTAACTCGTGTATTTCTTCGTTTAATGATAATGTGTACATAGTTGCTCTGTGTAGCATTCTTGTTAGAGACTTGATACTGAAACGACATATAATGATTGCAGTATTGGAGAGAGTTCGCGATTTGTGATTTTTATCTTTAGTGCTGAAAATAGAACAGAAATAGCTCCGCTATTATTATGGCCAGTGTAATGTAACTTGTTTAAGTAGATCTACGTGGAAAAGAGTTTCTCTTATTATGTCACGACACGACCCTCTCGCTCTCCTTCCGACCAATTTCTATTACTGCCATGATATAACATTCTCGTTTCTCTCTCTTCTATTTCTACGTCACGCAATTCCACACAGAACTGCACAGGAGGACCTAATGCAAGCATATAATATATTATTATAGGTAGCTACCTACATTCTACATCAAGCTGTAGTTGTAAGGCAACGTATCGTAAAAAAAGTAAAGTACTAATGTAATGTAATGGTAATGGTCTCCATTTCCAATTGCTATTGGTGGCAGGCGGTAGTTTCCATAGAATACCTTATCCTGTCTACAGATACCTTCTAATATTATTATAGGACCTACTTAATGACACTTCCGGATAAGTTCCAAAGACTGACGAAAGGAGATTTATGCCTCTCAAGAGACAGATTCCCTCTAAGGAACCAACTTTCTCCTCTCCTAATTTAAATGGTCGTTTTAACATGATCTAGTGACAGCAGTACGGCACTTTTACGATTTCCAAGAAATTCATCACTTCTCCAATGCTCCTACAGATAAAATTTATCCCTTTCCAAAGATATTTATTCTTAGATAATATCCTAACTCTTCAACTAGGGACAATAATTTCTAGCGTTATCCTATTCATTGGACAACTTGACCTGATCAATTTCTAACATTACGAAATTAATCTTATTTTATTAATCTTATAATTATGCATTTATAGCATTATTTTTTTTAAATGAGGAAAATAACTGATTTGATTTTCTTCATTATGTATGTAGGTCTGTACTTCAATTTACGAAATCTATTGACGTTATTTTACTGATTTATTATATGAGTAACATGTAAAGACACGTTGTAATAAACCAAACCTACACTGAGTTTGTGATCACATTGGAATTGATAATTTTGGGTTAATAAACAGTCAAAGTCCATTGATACAGATAAAATTTTTGTATGAGTTCCGTCGTGACTTTTTAGTGGGACTTTCTTAAGAAGTTGCACCTGCTTCACGCGTGCCATTTAAATATCAAGCAGGAAAAGAGTGATCTCCGCTCTCTGTGGAGTTGCTCTTGGCAGCTTCACTTTCCATTGACCAAATACTGCCAAATCATCGTTTCATATCGTGACTTTGTAATCGTGTCAGGTGTGGGAAGCGTCTAATCATTGTTTCTCTTAGCGTTTGTCATTGTTTATGTGAAATTGTAACCGCAACACCAGCACCACTACAATACACCTATAAGCAATTTGTTTTAGGAAGACCATCACAGTTAGTAGCGCAGTAGTGGTAACTAGAAAATATTTTCTTTTTACATACGTTGAATTAGTTTACTAAACACTTGTCTCTTGTCTGATTGACAAGAATTTCCTTAATCGTCTTAATAGATCAAAGTCCATTAAAACTAGATCATCGAAGCTATTAATATTTCTTATACCTTTATCAAAGTGTGGCATTTAATAAATAGCTAGTAATCGTTGTAGTGTAGTGTAATAATTACTCCTTCCTTCATAAATCATTCATAATAGCAATGCGGCAATATAGAGATAAAAATTGAAAACAATTTCTCAGCAGATTGACGCGTACAACATATCTACAATAAAAACGTCAGTGTGTGTGGAGTGGAGTTGCAATGTAAAAGTGACAGGCTATTATGTACTAACAGAAAGCACAGCCTACTGCTGCCTGCTTGCATTCACGTAATCTCCATCACAATCTTATCTGATCGTTGAAGTGCCGATGCGATGTAAAGACAGGTGTCTTTAATCATTACAATAATAGTTACGTTCAGTAGTTGTGTGTAACTATTCAATTGTTACTCTTATATTGAGATGGAAATAGACTTCATTAGCCTATGCACTGCTCAACTCTTATCAACCAAACGCTTATAGTCTCTGTACATGAATTGCATATTGAATTTTCTACAGAGGAAATTGTTACATACATACACTTGACTCTTGTATTGACTATGTACGCTTGGTAAATGAATTTTTAGTGCCGCGTCGTGCAGCTACGGAAGAGTCGACGTTTGTTTTAGTCGTATAGTAGCTACTAACTTTTATTTTTGTGTGCACTTACAACAAATGTTTGAGTCCGTGGCCATGATTTAAAATAATGAGATGCATCGACTATGTATGATGATTTATACCCTTATTTACAGATCTATGCAGTGTGTATATGAAGATACACATACATGCATGCGGTATGTGCATTTGATCTGTCTGATGATAAAATTGTATGCATGCACAATGCAAACAAATGCAGACGCATTGACTTATGAAGAATTGAAGATTCGTTAAACAAATATGCCTTTGCCAACCAAACAACACATAGATTTAGAATATAAACACGTTAACACACGAATAAATCAATTTATGTGGGTTTTTTACATTTCTTAATTTTAATTGAAAAATATTAAGCAGATGTGGGTGTACGACTAGATTGAATGTAAGACTTAAACGTTGCTACAACAAAAACCTGATATTTTGTTTTAAATATTCGAAGGAGTAGGAAACCTAAACCCTTGCTACATGACTTACATGAGTCAGCCGGCTTAGTTTGTAACGCAACGGTAGTATTTCTATCTTCATTACTATTTTTAATATGTATGGTATTAATCAAGTATTCATAATATTTCATCTGGATATATTACTAGTTACATTTTAATATATCATTCACTACAATTTAGTGTGTTATATAATATCTATCTCTATTTGTACTGTCGATTCCTCAGTAAATTACTTCCATCCTATGAGTACAGATCCAATGCATTTTTCTTTAGTTTAAAGGCTGCCGAGACTGCCGATTGGTACGATGGATTCAAAAATAAATTTCAGATTGCCACAAAGTTGAATAACTGAATAAGGAATATTTACAATGTAGATACAAATTACCGGGAAAGCAATTTATGTGGCCTACAAGAATCTGTTGAAGAATATCTTATATATATAAGTGTACATTACAAAACTATGTGATTCATAATAAAATATTCAGTAAATTATAAATATTTGCATGCATGCAATCATGCAGTGCAATAACTCAGCATGCCCTTCACATTTTACGGGAAAGTTTTCCTTAAAAGTTTCTGACAAAGCTTACACAAATACAATAGAAAGTGCAGGAGATGGGTAACATGACAAGGCAAAGTTCAACCAAACACAATCTCCTTTGTTGACATTAAAACGTGCGCACAGATATATTCTGATTATCATATTGTGCATCGTGCGTAAAGCGTGGTCGTAGAAAAAGTAGTAAAGAAAGGGTGGCATAAAATTTTTATGAGATAGTTGATTTTGATTTTCTCGTGTTTGAGTATTCACTTAGGGAAAGGGAAAGAAACGAGTTGTCAAATTGAACTGCTGAACTTTCCGTAATATATTCTAATATGCATTGTCTGAACTAAAAACACGGTTTGTAATGCAGGATGTAAGAATAGATGCTCTCAAAATTAGATTTATTCTGTACTTTATTGACTAAAAACGAATTTAAAGTATAATAATAGCACTGTCGTAATATAATGGGGACACTACTGTAGCGAAAAATCTCAAATTGTATTTCTTTCTATTTATTAGCAGTTTCTAATAGATTATCTGTGCGCGCATTCAGGTGTACTTCACATATTGAAACTACAATTTGAACAGAAGATATTTGCATAGGTACTGTATGCAATTGCCATCCAGTTCACTGTAAAAACAGTTCTACTGAATAAACTTTCAATGTTCCATCGATGGTTCGAATGCAGTCAATAGGAACTATGAATATTTCTATTAACTCTTCTTACCAATTTAAGCATTCAATGTGCGTGAGGAAAATATTGCAATCAAGAAGACAAAGAGTATCTATACTAGGCCAAGCAAACGAATGAAGATTCCCCTGATGTGACAACACTATTGAGTACACCATAAAGAGTACGCTTTATATAGATAATACACTGGGGTTCACGGCTATACGGCTGTGTGGATTCTGTTGTTGTGACAGGCCAGAGCAGCCCCTAGAAACTTTTTATTTTTAGTGCCTTGGAAAACTTTACAATTTGTTTATTATGCAAATGTGTCTGTGCATAGAGAAAAAGTGTTGATTATTTCGACTTTTAAGTCCCGGCGTCTGGGATGTGACGGCGTTTCATCGACTGTCTGCTCTTTCCCTTTCCTCGCCAGCCTTTTTATAATGCAAAGCCTCATTTTCCCCTCCTCATTTTTTATTAGTTTTTCTTGGCCATGTGCAAACTAATAAGGAGCCCTATACCACCTACAAATTGCCATGTGCAGTTGAATTACTTAAGCCAGAATAATAATGTTGATTTGAAATATGCGACCCTGTAAGTCAATTCAATGTTTCATACTCTCAAATTCTAATGTACCTAATGCAATACAAATAAAAACTTTAAAAATGAAATGGATTGAATTGAAAAATAATTTATTTAAGCATAGGTAGGATATCATCGATAAAATTTTCTGCCTCTTAGAACCGAAGCCCTTTAATAATGTATTCAGTGCAGTAGATACGTTAGATATTCGTGCGATACGTTTTAAGTAATTATTTCCATACTAATTTCAATATTGATTTTCCTATGAACCACAATTTTTTCTGTTAATAACATTGTGAAAAGCTGCATAATGTTATTTACAGAACCCCAATGTAATTGTATTTAAACATTTTATAGATTAATATGGACGAAAGAAGCCTCCATTAAAATAAATGAAATGAAAATGTTTAGTTTTCTGAAAGGTAATATTGATATGTAGGTACCTAAGAAAACGTGCTAACGAACTGCATGCGTAAAAACTTAGCTTCCAAGAAATGCAATTATGACTGTTTACTTGTATTTTATCCCCGACTTAGCTAACCGACTGATCAACTATTTATAAATTGTGCATTTCAAGAGGAAGGAAATCAAGCCGTTATTGTGTTACACGACTTCTTAAGCAAAAACAATGATCAAGTTTAGAAGAGTAAAGGACAATACACAATCTAATGGATTCCACTTTATATTCTTCAAAATTGAATTGAAAACGTTCTGAGTGAGGGTTGAGGTTAAGTTAAACTGAATTGTGTGCTTTCTCCCTTCAGATGAACGTTGAGGTTCAATGGCTAAATAATTAATTCCTTTGTCGCACATTTTGACGAAAGAAGTTCTTTTCCATTTTCTCCCCCCAGAGTTCTGACAAAGAGAAAGAGGGTGGCTTGTATGGTTTGGCAGCTAGGGATGTTGTGGTGGTGAAGTTTTCTTTCTCTTTCCATTTACTCTAGGTGTGTATTAGGGTAAGAGCTGTGAAGACGAAATCTCACTCTCACTCTGAGGCAGTGACATGGAAATGGAAGATGTGGATGTGGTTGAATTTGAGTGGAAGTATATTGTATATTGCAGATATACGTCAGACGGGTGAAATTTATTCTCAATTTTCCCCTTCTGAGTCCAGAATAAAGAAATGCCATAAAATAGTGACTACTTATCTCCGGTTGCATCAGGTGAGCTTAACGATTTCCCAAAGCAGCTGAATCCTGATGGAAATATTCAGTTTGAGATGTTGCTGAAGGCACACAACTGCTAAGTACCTAGGATCTTATGAATTTTTTTAAAAGATCTCATCACTTTACTTTTCTCATAATCATTACGAAAAATTTTATCGCCCATAAGCATAAAATCCCAACTAAGGTGAAAGCATTCCTTTTTTTCTACGCAGTCCTCAGGAAACTGAAGAAGACATAAAAGTTGCTTGTTGTCTCAACATATGTGTCTTTCTCTCAGCGGATATTTAGATAAAGTCCCAAACCCCCCCTTGATACTGATGTATGAAAAATGACAGAAGACTCCGTCAAGTGTCATCAAGAAAATGGAAAAAGTTCAACATGACATCATGTGCTTCCTTCCTTTTTGCCTGACTTAAATCAACACTGGAATACTTTGCAAACCATCATGCATAAGTAGATATATATAATATAGGTATATAGATGCCATCTCTAAGAAGATAATACTCTTACGTGCAATTCCTCGTAGATTGCTTGGAGAGAAATATTGATATTTACCCAGACACATCCTACCTACATATACATTTATGTACACATCAATATTTTACCGAAATTGTGATACGTCTTCGATGTGCATTCATTACGCTCTTGCTCTTTCTCACGTATCAAACTTGTTCTATAAAATAGGTTTCTTAAACGCCAGGACATAGAAATGCAAACGCTCAACTCTAAACTTGGTAATGCAAAATATTTTGAAGGAGATCACGACTTTCGTGGAGAAAACAACACAAAGTGGAGATATTGGGACACGCCACACGCATCTGTCAGTTTCATAGTGAGTCAGTTTCTTTTCCAATGCATTGAAATCCTCAGGAGCCTAATAAACCATGACAAGTCAGATGGATTGTGTTTCAGGATTTCATAGATGCCGTATAGCTCAGGGCTAATACTAACAAAAACAAAGTCCCCAAGCTAAAATGACTGTTTCCAAACTTCCAACCTCAAATCAAATCATATCAGCTTAAGTCAAGTCAGGTGGAATGAAAGGATCTTCCGTATAGAACTACGAGGAAAGCCAATAGAAGCTGGAGAAACTTCCAGGAAGTTTACTAACTCTTTTGGTGGTGCTGTGGGACTGTCGTGCTCCAGTCGCCGTGCCATACCAAAATGTCTCAACCCTTTATCTGGAAATTAAATCTTTCAACTCAAGTTGACCGTAGCAGTTGCCGGGAGGTCTTTACATCTATCTGCCCTTTCCTACGCACTCCTATCTCCCATTTAAATCCATAAGGTCCCGTTCTCCTCTACCTTCTTCTTCTCACTGTCTTTCAACTTATAAACATACCAGCAGCCCTCTGTCAATGAGCTATTGTCTTTTGTCATTTTGTTGAGAGCAAAAATATTTTATATGTATACCTACCCTGTAATACACGTTGTGGGAAATGAGGTACTAAAGTTCTCGCTTTTTTTTACTGGGTGGTAATATTTTACGTTTTCTTTATTTATTTTCAAACATTATCACTTACTTGTCGTAGATTTTTTAATTTTCACTCACAGTCCTTAAGAATGCAATTGCATTCTTAAGGACTGTGAGTTAACAAATCTTTCAATCTTAATTAATTGTACCACATCAACGTAAGTAGCTAATGGAATAATGAAATTTTATTTACTTATCAAATCCATTCGTATTCTGAATCTAACTTATCTGGCACAAACTGAAACGTAAGCAATTTTAAAATATAATGAGTGGCGTATAGACTCCAAAAATTTTACCTTTGAAATTCGCTTCCTCTCTTCAGGCAACAAATGTGTATTTTGTCCACGAAGTGAGTAATGTGGTAGTTTAACGGACGTGTGGATTTTGCAGGCTGTGGACAGACCATTTCCCTAAAAAGAGACAATAGAGAAGAGGGGAGGTGCATTGCATTTTAAGGAGAACAAAGCATTTTCCTTCACCCAAGTGAAACAATAAATCATCGATCTTTGACAAAAGATTCATATGGTCCGTTGACTTGATTAATACATTTTTCTAAATTGAATTTCATGATTGCCCAACTCAGTTTCCCACTGTTTCAGACTATCACATCTCATCTTCATCATTAGGAACAATTAACTGTAATATTCTTTCCGAACTACTCCAGAAAAAATCTTTTCAAGAAAAGAACACGTGAAGATATTGCTTAAAAAATAACATTCTGCAATGGCGAATGAAACAAGTACTATTTTTGCTCTCTGTATATTAGTAATTGTAACAACAACAGAGTCGGATAAACATTTACTGAGAGTTTTGACAGCCATGCACATGAGCTCAAGTGAATCATCCTCCCAAAAAAGAAGTCCTTTTGCTGCTAATCCCGTCTTAATTGAATGAAAAATCGATGGCCATGTCGAATTCGGATCATCCTTCAAATAGGTAGTTATTATTCCTGTTCCTTATGCTCAAATCCTGCATAGAATTTCCCGAAAATAGTTATTTTTCCGATTTTCCCAATCTCGCTGAAATGTTATGTTAAATAAACTAGCGGAAGAATAATAATATTGAAAGGGCGGACATCTGAACTAACCGATCGAGTCTATTAGTAGGGAAGTAGAAGTGAAGCAGAAATTTAGTAGGAGGACAATAGAGTGACTGGTTGGGATAAGAGTGTTTTATCTTTGCAGGGCAGTGTGTGGTGTAGTTAGAGGTAGGGTGACTGGATTGGTTTGTTGGAGTCGACTGGAAAATTAACCATATCAAATAGAGAAAGAGGAAAACTAGAAATTCTATTAAAGATGAAAGAAAGAGAGAAAGTGAAGAGAATGGGGCTGTTAGCTCTTCTTCCTCGATCCATTACTATTCCCATGTCATGTCATGTCTTCATTTTGTTCATCCATACCATTCGCTCTGTTCTATTCAATTTTATACGTTTACATGCACAAGACAACTTGCCTCAAACCATCATTTCGTTTCATGATTCCATCTGCCATATAACCCTCTTTCCCTAAATCTACTTCGGCCAAACTTTGTTGATAGAAGAGTGAAGTTGCATGATGTAAATGCGGATATTTGCAAAGCAATTGTGATGTAGCGATAACGGAGCATTAGTTAGCCTCCAGCAACAGATTTTCATCGAAATTGCTTATTTACGACTTCAAAGAGTCTTGCATTGTTGATAAGTTGATCCCATTAAGGAAATGGTTTTAATCTGTTAGTCTCTCTAGCATGACTAGTGACGTCTAATGCACTTAATCGACGGGCACTATGTAAATATCAACTCCCATCTATCCAGTATTATGTTAAACATGCGTTCCTACATTTTACAAGCTAGCGTAGGTACACATTTTATTTTTGTAACATAACGTAACTACATCCCCATTTCAGTTGCATAGTTAGTGTTGATTCAGATCAAATAATTAAGTAAAATATAGCAACTGTATCAGCATAAAATGCACCACTATCATTTAAAGAGTTTGCAATTGCATACACTGTTGAAACAATGATAATTAACTTCTTTAGGGGATTATTGTAATTGGATTATTGGTATTTTATTGGTTATGTAGTCTGAGTGCTTTCATTTTGTACATGAAATTTTAATTTCACTTTGATTCAATAAAAATGGCAAGTAAATGTGAAAACTAGTAACTATCTGGTTTAAGTTTGTGCTCCTCTTCATTATCCTCTTCGATAGAACTTTCAGCATCACCTTTTTTCTTGTCTTTCTTAGGTATTCCAGATTCTACAAGAATGAATGTAATGGCTCCTGTGATACAAACTATAGTTAGAATGATGAGTGAAGTTCTAAGAGTTAATGCTCCACTGCTGAAGAAAGCAGCTGCGGCAGCTGCTGATTGAGAAAATTTGAAAAGTGCAAAAGAAGAGGAGGAATCTTCAGATTTTGAGTATAATTCGCCGAGAATTGAGTAGATCTGAGTGTTAAAGCAAGAATCGCCAAATCCTAAATAAAATGTAAAACATTCATTTTAAGGACAGTTTTAATTAATATTATATCTTGACAGTGCGCAGTAATCGTTAATCGTTACCCATGATAAATGCACACAACATTGCAATTGTTGCTAAAGGTGTTGTTAAGTATGATGATTCAGGTGTTGATTTGATTGGAGAAACATCCGGTAAATTAATGTAAATCATAGCAAATGTAGCTACATGAGCAATGACTCCCAAAATAATAATTGGACTCCGTCCTAGAGGAAAAGATTGAAAAAAATTCAGTAATTAGATTCTATTTTTAAGTAGCTATAAGCCAATTAAAGCTTTAACTACCAAATTTCGCAAGTTTGGCTCCAGAGAAGGTGAAAATCGTTCCTCCTACAACTCCTCCAGCTCCAATAAAGACTCCAGAGAGCCCAACAAGTCTCTTAGCATCGGAGCCGAAGAGTTCGGTGTTACCGACTGCTGTAGAATAAACACCGCTGTAAAATGACAGTTCGATGCCGGAGTATATGAAGGTTACGAATAGTAAGAGCATATTTTTCTGAGTCAACATTTTCAAGGAGTTCACAAAGGCGGAGATGGCTTCACTTAGTTTTCCTCCCGTTTTTTTGTTTGCTTGGCCCTCAACGGTGCGAATCCTAAATTAAACAATGGCATTCAGTTGGAAAACTCCTAGATATCGTACCATACAGTCATGAAAACAAAAATAAAATAACAATTTTCTCACTCACCGAGGATTAGGAAGCAAAAATAAACAGAGCACTCCAATGGCACCAACACCAGTCAGAACGGAAAATACAATCATACGTGTCTGATAGTCGATGTGAGTTTTCCCTTGGAACATCCAAAACACGAAACCATTTCCGAAAAATGAGCTGCAAACGTTACAATGACATTTGAAAATAGGCAATCAAACTTTAGGCGTAGAAAATCATATGGAAAATCGGATAGCATAAAACCTGCATTGTAAAATCGCCCAGAAAAGACCGGAATTTCTTGAGACAGTTTCCTTTGTTCCTAAATGAGTCAAGTAACTTCCTTGTGCTGTCCATAAAACGGCAGCAGCTAAACCCAGAATGGCAGACATGGCGTATAAAACCCATGTTACTGGATATAGAAAACTAGCTATGAATGCATTGTAAACAATTCCTCCTGCTATCATCGTTATTTTCGTGTTGAAAACAGCAATTATTGACGGAGCTATCCAATTAGATAATGAGAAAACCGCATAAATAATTGCCAGTGATATGTAGCCATCTCCTGTGAATGTCTCATCATCTGCGTTAATACTTTTCAAAACGGTTTGCTGGAATTGAAATAATTTTCATAAAAATTAGCATACAAGAAAATTCAAAATTACTACAAACTATAAGACTCTTCAATAATTAATACTACCATAGAAAAATTGCATCAGTATAACATATAATAGATCATTCGATTTTATGAAATGTTATTACATACATAATAAAATATAATGTTGTGTTAGTATTATTCGATTATTTGACCATGATACTAGTTTTGGTGCAATGAGTTGCAAATAGTTGTGAAGTAAATCACTAACCTCTACTGTACACATTGTAATGAAAGCTGAGAAAATGAACATGAAGGATATGCTAAGAATGATGACATCTCGTAAACGATCTTCTTTTTTCGTTAAAGAAGTTACTGTCGTTTTAAAAACCATTTTGAAATATTTTTAATCAAAAAGTCAGTTGCAACGATATTTATGCACTTAGATTTCAATTTAACTGCCAAAAGTTTCAATGGGGACAGTAGTATTGACAAGAGCACGTGAGTCACTTTACATTAACCTGCATAAAAGGAATAATGAACATTCAAACACTGATTTATCCTTCGAAAACTATCAATACGCTGTCTAATTCACTGTGCTATCTTTATTTGTTGATGATCTTGTGTCTTTCCATAAAATATTTTGGAATCAAAACGAATCTGAAGGTGTGTAGTAGGTCTATGTGTATAATGCATAAGAGTTTATTCAGGACGCGTGCTAACGGTTGGACGGTTTTATGACTAGTAATGTGTTTTTCTTATTGTGTATTCACTGAATTGATTTGTGATTGATGAAGCTTCACAACTACAATTACAATACTATCAAAACACAAACGATAAAATGTACATCTCTGATGTTTATTTTTTTCGGTTTATCTAATCAGAAAGGTTCAAATGGATCATAAAGTGCTACATGTAGGTGTGTGCTGTTTATTATGTAAGCACCTTAGCGTACCTGTATTAAATATGTTGTTTTAATGTGTCTTGACACTTTGTACTGAGAATATTTATTGTCAGGACAAAATAAAAGCTGGCTAGGAAAAACAGTGCTGAACTGAGCCACCTGCCACACGAGTCGATTAATTTATATGCACAAATGATGTTCCAGCAAGTCTATAGCATTTAGCTGCGATGACAGATGGAATGAATGCAAGATGATTGACATTACGAAATCCTTTTTCGTTATATCTGTAAAACTCACTTTTTGCTCTCATTGAGTTCATAAGGTGTGCCGGAGCTTCTGTATCGTTGTAAATGTGTGATTGTGTAATCCACAGTAAGAATGATAGTGTGTAGTGTCAGATAAGTTGCTATACATTGGTTGACACACAACTAGCGTGCATAAGCACTAAACGAAATCATCTCATGTCATTTGCATGAATGATACACATAGCTTAATAAATTACCTCTCATGCTCATTTGCTATCAATACAAGTGCATTAAAGAAGTCATGAACATTATAAAGTTATAAAGTAACACTCAGGGTTCAAAATTGCCCTCAAATGAAAACTGCCTGATAATCCACTAAAATATGTTCATATCGATATCGTGCTTGCTTTATAAATTGATGGTGCTCAAAGTAGTCATCTAGATAATTTCTGCACACTAGATTTTATTGTAGAAGATATTAGATATAGATATTGATTGAATATATAATGTAAATAAAAATAAAATATAATTCTTACTTATTTGTCTCTTGCCGACAATTCTAGAAACGAAATGGAATAATCACATCCTTTAGATTGGTTAGATGGATGTTATTATAATGGAAATATGGTAATGAATCTTTAGTCACTAAGTAATTCGTCAGTATATGCTTGTACCGTTCAATAATCAGTTACACGATTTTTGTTCATACTTTGCCGTGAATATTACTATGTTATTATGTCAATCCACAGTTACTATGTACTTGGATGAGTAAGTAGATAGTATATAGTTAATACGTTGTAACTTGCAGTTTTATCTTTATATTATAAATATTCAGCATTATATTTAGTAATCTTTACAATTAGAGATAATTCTATGCAGATAGATACGTCAATATGCTGTCGGCGTTGGTTAGTAGTTAGTACATGCTAAGCAGATATGCAAACATGATGTATCGTCGAATTGATTAGGCCAAGGACTACATATCAAAAAGTTCATTGATTTCATTAACGAATAATTTACTGACATTTCATTGACATTTAGCATTAATTACAGTAATTAAGATATTTATTACGATGGAAGTCATAATGGCGAAGGAAATCTCAAAGTGACATGTCTGTATTTATTCTTCCGGCGTAATAAAACTTTTGTCGTGATCTTGAACTTGACGTTGACGTTATGTCTTCTTGTCTCTTATCATTACCGGGACATCACATAACATATGTCATGCTCGTGTATTTGAAATCTCAACTGTATCTGTTAAACCAGGCAGTATATTTAGTTACACACATCTTGCGTCTATATACACCGTTGCGTACTTATGAAAAAGTCTCTTCCCCCAAAATCCCATTAACTCAACAAATATTTCTTAAAGTTAGAAACTTTCGCTTTTCTATTCACTTATGTAATAACAGCAAAGAATTTAATAGGCAGAGCATGAACACCTTAGGAGCCGTAGTAGGTAGGTACATTTATTTCCTCCTTCATACAATGTTCTGCGTAGAAAAGGACTAAAAAAAAGTTTTGTCTCTCGAATCTGTTGAACTGCTAAATTCCTTAAAGTCACGTAGTTATTCATCCGTCCATTCATCTCGTCCTATTTGATTTACTCTGCGTCAGAGTTGGAGAAACGACTCAAGACGTCAAAGGGAAATGTACAAGAACTGTATACATAGTACAACAGAACCTGTCAAACTCAAACGGAAAAGCCAAAGAGGGAAAGAACATAATATTAAGGATTAGGACGATGTCGGAATGTCGATGTTCCACATCAGTTCCTTTCCCTGGGTGGAAAAAGAGAAAAGAAAAACTCGGCTCGCAATCAGTTCAACTTACACAAAATAGTTTTCTACTTTCCACCATGCACCTATTATAGCAATTATGCTCCACAGCTTTGTATCACTCCACTCGCTCCTCTCCTCTCTACTTAGGAAGGAATGTATTTATAATGTATGTATCTATAGCCTTGACTCAAATTGTTTCGTCTGTTAACCTTATTGCCCTTGTACATTGAAAAAAGGAGTAACTTTGTAGCAATATCTTTAGCACATAGTTCCCCCAGTATAGAAAAATGATATATACAACAGAAATATAACGTGCAATCTTCAAATAATAGAGCTAAGCAAGAGTGACAGCTCCAGATAACGAATAGTAAGTATCTTTAAATATTTTTACCCTCTCACTTAGTCCTGTTTCTTTCTGCAGAGACGTAAATACCTAGTTCCTTTACTTTACACATCCTTACTTATAGCTACAACACTGTCAAATTCCAGTCAAATCCTGTCAAAGAAAAGCAAAGGTATTGATAAGCACAAAGATAAACCGACTGATGTTGAATTCCAATAAGTTAAAGCTTATTTTACCCCCAATTGGCTAAGGTTCCTCCTGTTAACTTATTCCTTCACTTGACTCTGGATTTACTACTTTAACATTGCTTCCGCATATTTCCCTTCTTCCCTCTCGTCAATCTATACATTTGACGTTTTCTTTCCTTCTGCTGCTACTGCGAATTTGTATTTTACAGAAGTTAATGCATTATCTAATGTACATTTTTTGCAAAACAATTATAACGTGCTCCAGAAATATTAAACAAACAAAATCCAAATGACAAATGAAGACAATATTAATACTTTTGCTTCAAAACCTATTATCGATAATTGTTTCTGCAAAGCAAAATTATTAGCTCTAAAATGGTACAGATGCCTGTTGTGACATAAATAAGAAATTACTTTACTTGAAATCAAACACCGCAGTATTAATCGGTTTCGCAATTAGGTTTATCAATCATTATTATGCATACCGTTTTGTAACCATCATTGATTAATAGAAATCTCCACTTCGAATAGTGTATAAATTCATTTTTTAACTCACGTTAATATTTTTCTTGTCCATTTTTTTCCTCGTCTAACTGGCCTGATGTGAATTGGGTAGGTGTGTGGACTGCATTTGGCTCTGCTATTATTGTAATACAACAGCCATCCAACTCTCATCCAAGATAGAAAACTCACTTTCGTTGTGCTTGTCCAATAGAATATAGCAGAGTGACTGTGAATCGTTTTCTCCTCTCTCCTCACGATCATCTGAGAAAGGAGCCACTCTTTATTAGAATTTCCTTACTGAATGTCTTGAGGAGTGTGTAAGTGTGTAGACGGTAGGGAAAGGGACGAAAGAGCCGAGAATTCGGCAGTGTTGCCCCCAGACTGTTTTCTCACTTATCCCATGGGTATTGGGTCAGTTCGTGTAAACTTTGCCATTTCCTTGAGAGGTGAGCGTTGCGTTCAATGAATTCAAATCTGTTCTTTGGAAGTAATAGACGCGTAGAGCGAGTAGGATTTCTTTTTTGCCCTTTGTGTCTACACTACAATATTCTTTACCCTCGGCTTCACTTCCAGATTACATTTCAATTTCCCAGCAACTTTACTCTAGACACTACTCCTGCTCTTGCTAAGGAATTCTGGAGCTGATTAAATACCATGCTAGGCTATTATCAGTATATATACCCAGCTAGCTGCTTGATAGTCTTCTATTTACTTCCATACTATAAACAATTTATAGAGTTTCCTCAGGTTACTATTTACTGTATAATAAATGCGAGCAAACAAAGCTAATAAAGACAATCGTACTTGGATTGAGCAATAGGTGCGTGAATGATATGTTGTTACGTGTTACTTGCTAGGTAGGTCATTACGGATATTATATGCACTTTTATTATTGCTATTTTATGCTTTCTCTAATATCTTTTCCTGTACTCTTGCAGTTGTTTGCTCTTCACTAATAAATAGCTCAGGGCATATTTACATTTGTTGAGTAACTGATGCATTGTAAATAATAATATGAAAACAATTAAGTTTGTTTTGTTATAGTTTGCATTGCATTTTGAGTAACCATTCTTGAAAGACAGCAGAAAATAGTCTTGTAGCGTCTTACCAAAAAAATCGGATAAATATCTGAAGGGGGAAAAGGTCAGAGATTGTTTATTATCATAAGTGAATTATGTAAATTGAAATCATTGTTTGGATAAATCCACTAATTGGAGCCTGTATTAATCACAGAGGGAAATAAATTATTTTCTTGTGCGCTATAAATATTCTTGTTCTACCTGTAATTACCGGGTTGGATAAAGAGACACACCTCTTTTAGTCTTTGCCTTTGGAGTAATATAATGCTTGCAATTAAAAAAGGTAATTTTAGGCTTACTTAGTGAATGAGTTGTAAATAATTGAAGCAGTGCCCTCATTATATAAACGGACGGCATGAGCCAAAGGAAGCTGTCTGTATTTGCTTGCTATAGCGTGAGTACACATGCACTTTTGCATAATAAAATAATGTAACACTTACGTAAAGGGTTTGTTTGCTTTGGAGCTATTTGCATTCGTCTAGCTAATATTGTTTGCTTTTAGGTAGTGCTCTAGCATGAAATGAAAGAAGGTAGGTAGAGTTATCTAGATATCATTTCTTCATAAAGTAACTAACTCATATAGAGTCATGTTTAATATAGCAGAAGATTTACGTTCCATAATAACAGAGTGAATTTAGTAAAGTAGTGGCTAAAGAAACCTTTCATTTACTTTTAGTTAAGATGAATTAGATTTGGAGTGAAATCAAGTCTGTGGAGTAAACGACCAACCTGCTGGCAGCATGCAAAGAATTAATTTGATAACGAGGAAGTTATTAGTCTACCTGACGGGCAATTGTAAACTAGCTCAGTTTACCTTTTGTTTATGCTCTTTTCCATTTGTCCTAAAGTGTAAAATAAACTACCAAATAAGTGTGTCTGCATTTGTAAACGTAATTTCTAATTTATACTATTATTATAAGCTATAAACCTAGATGCAGTAAGAATTAAAGATAAATTAGACATTTATTATTTCATTATATCAAAGTAAGTTACCTACATATAAATACTTGCCCTATCAAACATCAACTCATAAAAACCCTTTATACTAGAGCCTAGTGTAGGGCAGCAAGAAATACTAATTTTCCCTTGGTTCCAATGCATCTATTCTATTATTGCTTTCGATAGAGTAATTTGTAGTTTTATATGAGGGTTGGCTATTCATACTTTAAACATTGTGCATTTTTATTATGCATTTACATACACAAGTGAAAATTACATATAGACTTCAAACGGTACACAATGGTATTTTCGTAATAGTCACACATTATTTGTTCATCTTTTGTGAACCTTGTTTAAACGTAGGAAAATAAGCCCCTGTTCATATCAAATCGAATTTCATTTTATTCTGAAATTGCCCATATCCGTGTGCGTATAAGGTAGAAATAGAAATGTAGTACATAGTGCAATTGGGAGCAGTCCATGCAGTATGCACTACTATGATGTTTCTTGGTGGGCATATAGCACAATAGTAGAATGTACAGAGCTATTATTTGCTAAATAGAATAGAATCCGATCCAGGCTACCTAAGGACTTTGTGGTGTGTTTGAGGTTGTACGTGAGTCAATTTGGTTGTCGAAGTGAGTAAATAAATGATAGGGACAGAGGAAAGGAGATTAGAAGCCCGAGGTGCGGGAAAAACACTCCGTGCTCTGCTATTACCTTACATCAATGGCTCTCTTTAACTTCACTGGGTTATCTCATTTATTTTCCTTGTTTTCATAGTCGACTCTCCTCGGACTCCTACTCCAATGCACACCATACAACAGCATTTCTATGAGAAATGTGTGTTCTATGCTTAATTGACGGATCTGAACGAAGAGGCCAGTCCGACCACAGTCCAAACCAAAAGACTCAAATGAGTTATTGAGCTGAAAACTAAGGATTTTCACGAGAACAAGAGAAAACAGCACGCGAAGATTTAATCATCCTCTACAAGACCACTCGCTACTACAGTCCTTTTCATGTATAAATATCAACCAAACTTTGCAATAGTTGTACTACTTTGAACAACGGTAATTCTCAACATTGAAGCCTTCACTTTACATTAAACAAAACAAACACTCATATTGATTGCAATTATTCTTGTGGCAAACATTTTGTTCTCTTTGCCTTTTCTATTTAGGCATCTCATTCATTCGCCTCCTTAATCTTTCTCATTTTCCATCCATTGTTGTAGTTTGTCTTCCCAATGAGCTTGACAAGACAGCTCATTGATTATAACTGTCTGTCTCCATCATCATCAGACAACAATACTTCAACAGCCAATTATGTTTGCATTACTTAAAGGAAGACTTGCGAAAAAAAATTTATTTTTGTTGTCCAATATTTTAATAACTGCACAGTTTTCATAGGTTTTCTAGCGGCATGGGCTGAACTAGCCAATAACATTAACATCATTTAGTAAGGAAAGTTTTGGTACACCATTTGGTGATGTCAGACAATTCAAAGAAGTTTTGTAGTTTTCCTTGTGTAATAGTAAATCATATACATTAAATTTACAGCTTTATAATTTTCGTACATGTGCATGCAGTTACGTAGACAGTTTTCAGCGATGGATTGTGAAATGAACACTGGATACTGATAAGCGACATGCTTCTTTTCTAATTTTATTCTTAATTCATGAGTATCATCAGTAATAATTCTGTTATTGTAATATTGCGACACTTACGACAGTCCTTAATATATAAGGTGTAGATTGGTATTGAAATAATATTAAAGCTCAATACCGCAATTTGCTTGACAAACCATAAGTCACGTTCATCAGAGAGAATTGTGATTTAAATTCACTTGAATGATATTTTGAGTTTCAAATGGAGTATGGGAGTATCATCAATTTCAGTACTCACATTAATTAAAATTTCAGAAACGCAGTTTGCATTGTCTTACAAAATATAAAAAGGAAAAGAAACTTCAACTTCCTCTTTCATAATAGCCGCAAGCTATAATGCTAAGCCTGCATGCTACGTAAATATAAACATACTCATTGTAGCGGTAGAATGTTTAAAGACTAATAATTGTTAATTTAATAAAGTATACAATATGGGTAAGTGGTTGGGATAAACGTCAGAAGAAAAACATCAGGTACATTAAATGTACCTAGCTAAAAAAGAGCATTCGTTAACCGAACGGAACAACATCATGAGATGATTTAGCTAATTGTTTGTTTTTATCAAAGTATGCTTCTGACGACTTGAAAGCTTCTTTAAAACTTGTCAAACGCAGAGGATTTGCAAAAAGTATGATAATTAAATAAAAAGTTTCAACAAACATCACTCTGCCTATTCACTATGTCTATTTGCTTATAGAATGTTCTGCAATAAACAACCACTGGATATCTTCTGCAATATCCACAATAGTACCCCACTAATGTTGATATTATTACTTCATTTTATTATCTGTATACTGGTTACGTTTTACTTTGTGTAGCGAAATTAACTGCGCAAAATGAAGTGGTCCATATAGGTATCTGTAGCGAGGGTTGCGCATGTATTCCTTAATGATACTTATAACTTGCACATGTACTATTTTTCTAATGATGAAAAATACTAAGGAAAAGATAGTACCTATATGTTGTTCAGGAAATTAATTATTTTATGTTGAATACGTCTAAAAATAATATATAAGCAAGGGTAGAATGCTTATAGATATTAGGTAGGTAGTCATTAACATTTTGGGAGTCGAAAAAGTCGAAATATGTTTATCGGTTGTGATCGTATATTATAGTAGTTTCTGATGATAAGCATAATATTCATGGTTTTTCTAAGTAGAAAATGTATGTCTATAAACAGGCACGCATAAATTAACTGCTAAATATACAATGAACAACTTATAATATGTAATGTTATTGAGAGGAAATAAGTTTCAGAGGAGTTAGATCACATATAGCTAGCGTTGTTTCAAGCATCGTAGGAGTTGTCAGTAAGTACATAAGCGGAAAAAGGGTAAAACATTGCCGCTGGTCTCAACTTAATTAAGAAAGTTACATACAAGCCGAACGACACAGGATTTGATGAACTTTTTGACCCTGCGGCTTCTATGTCTTCTCATATATTTATATCGAAGTGGTTTTCTGCTCAAGAAACATCGGCTCATCCTTCTCTTCAATTCAGTTGACGTGAGTTGGAGCTTCTTTTTGCAATTAACTCGGCTCCTTGTTCTTACTAATACGCACCACGATAGCATTAATAAGTATCCCAATCATTTTTTTCCTCCGTCCACAGGGTTGACGTAGAGGAAATTAAGGGATAGGATAAAATTGGACAAAATTGGTTTTATCCAATTCAATTTAATCCAGGTGGTTACGGGAAAGCCGAAATTAAATGCAATCGCAATTCGACTTTCTTCTAGCAAATTCTCTTAAGATTTTGCTAATTAGATTCTGAGAATATTAGACCTAGTAAAGTAAGGTGTTGCTGGATGGAACGTGGCACCTTAGAATTTGAGTGGAACATTTCTTATTTTCCTCCAATGCATGGCAAAGATGCATTTTCTATTTCCTTTATTAGCCTATCATAGTTAAGTTCCATTGTCATGTCATTGCATTTGTCACAAAATGGCTGTCTATTGTTCTCAAACAATATTCTATCTCGATCGGATTGTGATGTAATGATAAATTTGGCAAAATTTATCAAAGAGGCAGTTAAGAGAAATGAAAGTTAGCAATAATGGATCATAACTTTGTGAAGGAACATTCTACAGACCACTTTAATGCAAATCGAATGGAAAGTATCCTTAGTTTTACAAGGAGAGTCAATATTGAGAATGATATTGTCAATATGAGAGTCAACATCAAAATGCATGTGTACTATTTCTCCATTTCCTCTCCTCTTACAGTTTTTGTTCGATTTGATGATTTCTACAGTTTTGGATTAGTCGATAAATTCTCTCCAATTTTAATGGCACAAATCTTCGATATTTTTCTTAACTTCAAATATAACGCGAAACAAGCGATTCAATTAAGTTTACTTCTTGTTTTTATATTCAATTTCAGCAGTGGATTATTTGATTAAAATTGCATATCAATGCAAATGTTATTTTTAAGTAACTAGTATCAGTACCCACTAATTAAATAGTAGTAAATATTTTAATGAATCTGTATGAATCTTCTCATCTCCTGTTAGTATATAAATTTTGTGGGTTAATAGAAACTTAGGCTCGAAAAGAGTACAAAGGGATGAAGAGTATCGTGTCTGTGGGTTAGGAATCAAAAAATAGACCGTATCAATGAGGAGCTATTCAGATTGCACAGCTGGATATTGTATTGCATATCTCACTCCTTTTCTTTGGGTGCGGGTGGCAATGGCAAAGTACCTATTCATTTCTTTCCCACATATCCATTCTTATTTATCAACTTTAACCCAAAGCTTGAAATTCGGTAAACCTCCGCATAACAAAGTTGAATCACATTGTGTCTATATTGCGTATAGATAGTCATATTATGGCTAGGTAGGTATATATGTGAATGTAAGGTAATTTTCTTGAGTCCGTTTCGAATCGGTTAAAGCGTCGCCGTCAAATGCACTTGAAGAAACTTCATCTTTTTGCTGAGAAGGATCATGAGTGAATTGAATTGACTTTGGACTGTACACACACTCAAGAGTCTTTCGTCTCGTTACTTCATTTCATTCATTCTCCTATTCGATTCATCTGAATTAGTTCAACTGGTAGATTTCGTCTCAGCGCACCATTCCAACTTCCAATGGATCACAAGACGCAAGAGAGGACTTGAGGGTTAACTTACCTTTTTAAATGTCACCCGACCATGGTCTTCACCGAAATGTCCCATCTCCTTGCATTATGTACAATTTCATTGGTTTTATCCTTCTTTGTGGAGGGAGAGGAGACGCATGTAACTTGCCTTGACGAAGGAGCGAAGAATACAACGGGAAAGGTGAATTCAATTCAGACTCCTTAGGCTCTTCAGACTCTTCTGGCTTTACTGATGCAATCGGATACACACTGCCTCTCTGAATTGTTTTCTATTTGTATGCTTAGCAGAATAATCCCAGACTTTTCTGCCTTCCTTCACTCTCCTATTCAATTCAATTCAAGTGCATTTCCTCTTAGAAACTCCTTTCGGTAATGGCATGCACATCTGACTGTTTGGAAGGAAAGCGAGCGGACGAGTCACTGCTACCGACACACTCAATTCATCATTTCCACGGCTATTTCAACAACAATTGTGGAAAATGAACTACCATAACTAAATCAGGATACAAAACTCATTTAAATCCTTCCTTTCATTCGTTTCTCTTAAGCTTACATCATTTCTTTAATTATTATAATTTACCCTGATTGTTCATAATAAAATTATGCTACGCCTTTTGGGAGGCATATTAAGACTTAAGACACTCTCTGCATTAATTATTTCTTCTTTATTGCAAGTATCAAAAAATTAATGAAAAATATTTTTAATTGTAATTCACTTCTAAAACTTAAACCACCGCTTTATTAAAAAATCGTATAATATGCAAAAGCTCTCTATCTTTGGTATGTAGATGGGGTGTGTGTAAAATTTGTGTTATGTTGGTCGTTAAAAGATGTCCACGTTCATTCAAAATTGAAGATTTTTTTTTGCACTTCACATATAATATATTTATATGAACATCTTGCAAAAATTTGAAAGTGTACGCACGGGCCAAATAAGTTTCGTAGGAACAAAAAAAGGGGCAAGGGGAAGTAATTCTGAGAACAGAGCAGAGAAGTCGTAAGGAAAAGGAGGAAAGCCGAAGTTGAGCTTCAGTTCCTTTCTCGCCATCTGTTAACATTCTCGTTCCACCCACCCTCGGGCTCCCTTTTCTTTACTATGTTTGATGTTTAGCTTTAGTTGGTCCGATCTGGTTGACTGTTGCATAGCACTGCACGTTGTAAAGCAATACTAGCTACTCAGCAATTTAAGATATCCACCCCGTAGCTCTTTGCAGCTTCACTTCCACTAAAATATGAAAAGGAGCAAAGAGATATTCTCATTTAGCCCTTTTCTATTCTATCAGTAATCTATCTATATTATTATTGTGAGATCCTCCCTCCTATTTTCGTCTGTGTATACTTGTTGTGAACTACTGAGATGAGATCTCCCTCGGATAAGATAAACCACGTCGAATTCTCAACCAAAAAGCCATAATAGCCATGATGATAATGACGACGATTTTATAGTGGCCATAAATTCACTCAGCAGAAGTCAACATGAAAATACGATTTCGGAATGATGGTCATCTCATCACTTCTTCCCTTACCATTACCTACACTTTTTACGAATGAAACTTACACATGTGTTGTCACTTAAATACTAAAATAAGAATTTAAGGATATCTAAAGTAATCAAACCAATAAGCATTAGACATGGTTTTCTGTGAAAATAAGTTATTTAGTTATTAAATAAAATTCTCAGGCAGAAACACTTGTACAATAAACAATCAATGCTTTTTTATCTGATGACAACATTCTGCAATATCATAACTAATGTTCGGTGTCATTAAATTATGTAATGACGTAAACAAAATAAAGGTCCTTTTACGAAACTGTAGATCTAAATGTTCAATTATGCTTTAATGAGCAATAAAGCTTAATGATTCGAATGATTCCGCTGGTTCAGACATTAATTATTAATTACAGTATATTGGATAGACATTATTTTTATAGGGATAGTAATAATTAAAATCAGAGTTTTTGAACGTGGTGCACATTTATATTTATAAACGTTTGGTGAATTCTTTGAGCGAATATACCAAATGTGGTGCCAGGCCAGATATTGCATGCAATATTGAGCTCTAAGTTCTACTGTGTAAGCATATATTTGTTCCACAGTAAAGTACATTGAGGGATGAAGCCTAACCCCTAAAAGTAAGATAAGACCTAAATGATTCTTTAAATGATGCGTACCACTGTGTTTTATTGCGAGGGTCAAAGAAATACAAGTCATGAGAGGCTCACCGCGTCTTGTTCACGACATTTTCTAATAGAAGATCTATTGCTGTGACATAAACTACAAAGCACTATTATCACCCTATTTCCTATACCTGAATACTTTCCACTTATTATGCAGAGATATATATTGCTACAACATTTCGTATAAAAAACGTCCAGCTATTCATTTGCAGATAACACGTATCTTTCCTGAATTTTTTGTCTCATTTGATTACACAACGAAAATCGTCAGAAAACCAAAGTAAAAAACGTACTAAAGCATATTATAGAGTGAAGAGTTCCAAAATAGAAAAGTATAGATATAGTTTTATTTTTCAGTAAGCTGTGTGTCCATGCTAGGAAATCATAAAATGCCGAGCCACATGCAGTAAACCATTCTGAACATGAAGTACATGGCTGTACGACAATCTTACACATGGAGGTAAGAAAGGACAAGGTGTGTGGCCGTGTCAACTGTCTTGCCACAGCTTAACTTTTATTTTTTACTGGGTTGTGTTGTACTTACGTTTGTGTGCCATGCCTCTGGTTCAGCGTACGTACGTCCATTCGCTCGGATCGTTTCTAACTGAAGGTGAAGCTAAGTAAACGCTTCAATGCTATTTCATTAAAATTGTAAATAGTGGAACATCAACAACAAATTCTTTGAATAGAACACACACAAACACAAGACATATTTTTAAAACACATATCTGTACACTTCGAGGGAATGCAGCAACAGAACATTTTCTAAAAGAAATACTTAATCCTCATAAAACCATATTTTAAAAATTAGGTGATTTGTTCCTGTGATAAAAGGTATCATCGTGCATATCAAAGAGTCTCTTTGTTGTATGGTCTATTTCCAGTAATCACTGCAATATGTATGACTGAAAAGATGCTATTATAATAAAATATATGGCAAATGCAACTGCAGAATTCTCCTGCCAAAAAGAATTATAGCGTACCTGATGCAATCGTACGTATTCAGATACATTCGACCAAGATGCATTTTTGTTCTTCAGATTTTCCTACTAGCATATTAAATATAATAACAATTTAAAGCAAAGGATGCCCAAGGTAGAGTTGTGAACTAAATTATTGCAGATAAAGTATTTCTTGCTAAAATTTTCACTTTGTTGCTTATCCATTGTACATTTTCGGCAATTAGTGTCACCACTGTCACCAAATACTTTTGTTTCATTATTGTAACAGTAACTCACTAGGTTAACACAGCTAACTTCGATGTATGAGTGTGAAATATAGAGTATTCGATTCAAAGCTGCTATAAGAGTGCATGTGCATGAAAGGCGTGTTATACAAATGCGTAGTTTGTGAGCATAATATAAGTTGCACTGTTGACTGCACATGGTATTTGATAGTGACTAGAGAGTAGCATATTTACAGAGATCAAAGTCATTTTAGCATATTTGGCTCTGCAAGAGGTCGTAAACAAAATGTGTGTGTCCCGCTCCAGGCAGTGATTTGACAGACTTAGTCGACCTGCAAACGGATAGGCCAAATATCTCAAGATTAAAGATATACTAGGTCTAACTGACAGTGTTGATAACCAAAACAACTCTGTATAGACTACTTAATAAGCTTAAGAGGTGACTGGAGGACTCGCTTAGCTGCAATGTCTTACTGTGTTAATCTAAAAATATTCACTACTGACTACTGCGGCTGTTACGCGAAATATTACTACTAGTTATACAGAGCTTGTCCTGGTGGCTCTTAAGAAAAGTGTTAAAGTATTAAAACAGCGCATTGTGTTTGCGGAAGGATAATTATTATATGCATTAGCAGTGTATTACTCAATAACGTGGGTTCTCTGATATTATATATATTACTTCAAATCTAATAGTAGTAAAAGAATCAAAGTCACCTATCGCCTCACCACCTCGCTTTACGATTTACTTTCCTGCCAGTCAATTGTGTAGTGAGACCGAATAGGTCGCGTATATGTATATAAAGTAAGGTAAGCAGTCATGCAAACCGAAATGGGAATGATAATCACCTGCCCAGTTGTAAGTTTCTCAGGTAGGTAGTCTAAATTCAAGTCATTCATTCGCCCTAACGTAGCTGAACTACAATGTACAACTTTCTTACGTTAGGCTTTGTCATGCCCTGCCCATTCCTTCATTCAATACTACCACGAAAAGATTGACCTTCGATAGGAACACATTCTTTCTTAAATGGACATAGTAAACAAGTTATGTAGGTATGTATAAATATAATAGTTCATATGTGGTATACATTTTTGGTACAACCGGGACTAAAAAGACTTGCCCTTTCCTTTTCAAAGGATTTTCTTAAATTCTTTCGTGCTCATTTTTACACTCTTGCAAGAAATGGTTTTCCCAATTCTACAAAAATATTTTCAGCTCAAAATGAAAACTATTTCAATTAAGTCTAAATGTGTCCTGGTAAAACTTGGGATAGACAAATCCTTCATCTGAAGAAGCAGTTGCTGAGATTTAATTTTTTGACCATTAAAATAATTTCATGGCATTTAAACAAATTATAAAAGTAACTAAAATGTGAATTTCATTGAAATTGTAGGTATGATTTTTCACAAATTCTAAAAACAAAAATTCTGAGTCTATATTTTAGGTAGGATTCATGAATGACCCTCTCTACCTTTAAGTAATGTGAACCTGAGAAAGTGAGGAGTGGGATGAATCATTGGCCACTAAAAAGCGAATGCCTTCAATAGTAACCTCCTGGAGATGCTTATGCTGGGATAGTTGTGAAAATAGCTTTTACATGCCCTGCATCGTATTATTTCCACATATTATTGCAGATGAAATGAAAACGATACGCTGATACGAAAATACTTTAAATTCTAAAGAGGAACTGGGATCCCTGCTTTGCTGTTGTACTTTATATTGGATGTTGGACTGGCCATTGTGCCCTGCACTCATCTCAAAGGGTTTTCATTTCAGATGTCAAGTTAGGTCAGAGTGTCCATTAAAACTAAAAAAGGGATTTCTGTCAGTTAGATTGTAGATTAGTCTATCCATTAGATTCAATGCCATTGTGGAGCAGACTAAAGTGTGGAATAACTGGAATTTCAATGTCACTTTCTCATCGCAGTCTCGTAAAGCCCTGTATTTATTTTTTACGGATCTCTGAACAACTGGATTTCTCAGTATGGGCCATGTCATGTCAGGTCAAATCCGATTGAATCAGTTCAGCTCAGGTATCTCACACTACTAGAGCTAATAAAATGTCAGTGAGCATTTTCCATTTCGTTCCGTTCATGGAATTCGATACTATATTTTCTATCCTGAGGGCTGTAGAGTAACATTTTCAATGTTGGCCCAGGTTAGGTATTTGTATTCATCTGAAATAGTACAATAAAAAATGTACACACACCATAAAGCTATTAAATCATATAAAAGGGCAGTGATCATCAAAGCGGGCGTATAGCACTTGAAATTCTACGCTTTATTTCTCAATTTTCATTCCACTTTTGATTAAATGAGAGATATCAAGAGCTATTTCCAGTGTTGTTGGTTTAAATAAAGAGTAATTAAATTAAATAGAGCTGTTATCTGTAGGTGGCCCGAATTATAGTGATCTGGCGACTGACCCTCGCTCGCTGGCCTCGCCCAGCTTTTACTACCCCTCCTGCCCCACACACACATGAGTTATAGCCACTCTATCTAAATTACTAATAAAAGCAATCAGGTCGCTTTAGCTCCACTCTCACTACAATTATTTCACATTAGTGAACTTACGTTTCTCTCTGTGTAACTACTTACTGAAGCCATCACTACATTTTAGCATTAACTAAACTTTCTGTTCACGAAATGAGTAAAATACATTTAATTTATTTATTACACTCGCTCGTCTTTATTAGAAACTTTCGGACACCATTTCATTTGTGTATACTGGCTAAATCTGTAATGAATAGTGAATGAGAATGCTTTACAATATCTCACACTGAACACAATCATATGGATACATTTGTGTTTACAAGGGGTGTCATATATTTCACGTTCTTAGAGAAATAACAAAATAAAATTTGTCACGCCAAGTAATAACAAAAATGGAAATACTATGGCTAATAACGAAATATACAGAGGCCCGAACGCAAAACGCAACGTCCCACTCAGCTACACAATAATAAATATAAAGGCATTAGTGAGTTGTATCGATACAAAAGAGAATTCACTTCCACTTGACTACATTCAGTTCTGATCAGTTGAGTCAGTCAGTCAAAGGCAAAAGGGAGAGGCAATGATCCTTTTCAAGTTATGTACACAGCATACCTTGCCTTGATATGGATATAGGGAACCTCCTTGTTCCCTATACACACTAATAAAAGTCCAGAGGCAGAGGGAATGCATCGGGAGTTTTTCATTTGAGTCCTTCGTACAGCAAATGGAAAAGGGAAGATATATTTGCCAGAGCATGTGAATTGAGTGCAGGACGAAGTAATATATAAATAGAGAAACAAAATGTAATATCACACCCGAAAAAGCCACGGAGGAAAAAGCTGAATGGAAAAAATCTGCTATTTACAAGGACTCAATGCTCGGACGAGTAAAGCCCCACATTACGTAATGCACATTGTAGTGCAGTTAGGATTTTATGTAATGCAATTGTAGATAACTGAATGGAGGGAATGAAACCAGAAATGCCTCCTTGTCTGACCCTCTTGGCTTTGAAGTATTGAAAAAGTATCGAACTCATTGCCTTGTCTTCCTTTGGTTGCTCTTGCACTCATTACATTACAGTTAAGTAAGTTCAGTGGGGAATGGAGTGAGTGAGTGAGTATTGACATTGGAGGAGTCAAGTCGCGTCAGGAAATGAAACAATGCACTTTCGACGCAATAAAGTGAAAGAGCAGAAAAGCGATGTTGCTTTCTTTCTCTCCAAATATTTCATGTACTAGAGACTCAGTTCTTCTGAACTTGTACTTTATACTGCATTAGATATAAGAGCTAATAATGGTTCTAGCCCATTGTTTACAATTGCACAAAAGTTACAATGTGCATCCTGGTGCACTTTTCAACTAGCCACGTATACTAGACTAATGGGGAAAGTAGTAGCTAAGCAAGAGATAGTTATTAGGGTGAAAGTTTTACAGCCGTCTAACTCTAATAGGTAAAAGTTGGTGAAAAAGAGAGGTCTGCAGCCCTTGAGTTCCATTATTGTAATCGTAGCACAGATTATTTGTGCAGACAGATGCATTGCTTAGCTCGGAAGAAAGTTTCTCTGTAGTTTTCCGACATATAAGAGAGCTACATGAAACTGTGGCAATATATTTCAGTTACATAATAGAGGAAATAATTTGGGATGTCTTTCCTTCCTGTTGGACCCCCACTGACTGAACTCAGATGCTCAAGACGTTATCATATAGACAGAGTTTTCCATGTGAGTGTGGGTCTCATCTTTTTCTGACTAAATCCCCCACCCAATTTTTTCCGCCATTCATTCAACAATTCCGCCGTCAAGTGATGCAGTACTCCTTTCACTATTATAATCGTAACCTATGTATTTGGGCTTTATAAGAGTATTGTGTATTGTTTGAGGCATTATGCCCGCTATGAACTAAGTGTGGTGTCGGCAAAAGCTTTGATTTCCATTCCACAATAACACGTTGCATCACTTGCTATCTTTTTCTATTCCACTTTCCATTTTCTCATGAGAGGACACACTTCTATTCACTCTGACACCCTTTCCTCTCCTTTTCATTTTAAATGATAGTGATGGAGATGTGATGATGATGAATGTGACTGCCTTGGCATAAACCTTCTTTAGATACAAATACTTTTTATAGATAAATAGTTAGGTATATACAGCTATATATATTTATTTTATAGTAACCTACTATATGAAGACTAATACCTAAAATAACACACTAACAATAATAAGTAAGACAGCTTTAGCTCGGCTTATTTTACAATGACTAGCTAATAACATTGCACATTAGCAGGAGTGTAGGAACTGTTGGAATATAATGGGAATTGGAGTGCCCAATTTCTGAATGCATGGCCGACAGCTCTAATTGTTAAAACTTAACGCTTGAGAGAAAGTCAAAGGACTTTATCGTGTTAGATTAGATACTGTCGATGTCGCCTCCCTATAATAACAGAGCTGTGACAACTAGAAAGCTATCAGCGATTTTCATCTCGTCAGACACGTGTCTTTATCCCATGTAGTAGAGCCACTACATTCGGAATTGTATAGATTCACATATTTATTACGCAGTGACAAAGATTAGCTTCCTTCTTTACTTAGACTAATACCTTATCCAAGGTATGAATGTATATTTTGAAATTTCAATCCTTCAAATGGACGGGAATCTAAAAGTAATAAGCCGTGCGTGTTGAGTCGAGACGAGAGTGTGAAACTGTATCTCTCTCAAGTAATTGTAATAAAGTAGAAATAAAATAGATTTCAACAGCGACAAAGGACCATCAGTACTTTAAATCCGTTTTCATCTCTCTCACCCCACGCTCCCTTCCTTCTTTGCCCTCCTTTTCCATTCCGAGCCAATTCCACTTGAAACATTGAAAATTCAAACAATCTTTTTATTTCTTTCGTAGATTGGAAGAATGGAACGTAGGATGAATAGTCAACCATCTCATCCCATTCTAGTACAGACACTCGAATCAGAAAGAGCCTTTATCTGAGAATCTCTGAGTTGACTCACGATGCATGGAATCTAATAACTCGCTAACTTTTCTTTGGTTTTTGCCTAAATGCCATCACCCTCACTCTAAATCTAAATTATCTGGGAATACAAAAGGGGAGCTTTAAATTTCTCGGAATTTTTACGAGTGAAAACTCGTCTGCAAAGAAATATATGCACTTGTGAATATTAAGATGGAAAAATTTGTCATTAATTTTCATTATTTTACTGGGGATGTCTTTAACTGACACTACTCTAATATCATTATAAATGAATAGGGAAACGATTGGTGCATTTTCAGAATTACTTAAACGGATGCAGTGCAGTAAGGACGGACGTAGGGAGCATTTCGGAGAACGATGTAAAGATTCACAAAAATATCATCCTCCAAAATCCTTGTTGGTTGCTTCTGGTTGAAAAACAAATGTTTGTAGTTTCTGTTGGTTTTGCTTTGAGGGGGTGAGAGAAACTCTGACGTGTTTAAGCTCCAAGCTCCATCTAATGTCACGAAAGTTTTCTATCACTTATAATTAAAGTGTTTAATGGTAGTGTGGCAGAGGAATAAGGACTCTCTGTGTGCACATCCGTCGGCATCCTCTTCCATTTACAATCGGATGAGGACAAAAAGCATTAATTTGTAATAATAATAAAACAAGCGCGTCGGAGGTTGAGTGTCTCTAAATGAGTTCGTTTGGCATTAGGATTTGTAGACGTGCTCGACTACTATCTCCGTCTTTTCCTGTATTATTATTAGATACGTGAGGTAGTAATAGTAACACATTGAAGAGGAGCCTATTATGTAGTGTCGGCATAATCCCTTTGAAATGAGCAAACCAACTAGACAGAATGAAACTCATGATTATCATCCTATTTATAATGAAGGCAGACATCTAGTAGATGAAGAAACATTAAAATTATTACGTAGTAATAGGTAATGAACTGTAACTTCATTTCGTACAAGGAAAAACCACACACTGCCATTTCTACATTATGCACAGAAACATTAGGGACATTAAGCTGCGTTCATGCTTATTTAATCCAGGTATGCACGGAGCCATAATATAAGGAAACAGAGTTTTATACTTATATACTTTATTCACAGTTATGTAAGAACATAATCAAGAAAAACAGCAATAAAATGTACTGTAATATTTATATTACTTTTAGATGTGCATTTTGTAGCTACACGTACACATTAGTATATCACAGATGTTTATTACTTAGTTATATCAATGCTAACATGTATAGAATAGTATTATTATCATTATTACTTCCAAAGATGAAGTTCCAGAGCATAGGCTGACGTTGATGTAAGGGAAGATCCTAGTTTCCCCCATCCCCTACCAAAGAATTATAAATAAATGAGGCGAAAGAAGTGTAAGGAGTGTAACAGATGAAAGGAAGAGTAGGTAATGACCTCTGAACTGAACGCTAATAGAAGTTAAGGTACTTCTGCCTTGGTTTCCTTTCGTTGTTGGTAAATAGTGGGAAATGTGATTGTGATGTGAATGTGATGCAATGTGATGTAACCACAATGAAATAATAAAAGAAGAGGGGAACAAGTTTGTTTCTCTATCACTACTCTTCTGTTTACATTTCGTCTTTTCTGCTCATTTGGAGCTAGACAATCACACTCCATTCTGACTTCCTACATGGATATTTGATTTGATGCTCATCTAATGGCTTCCTTGCTCTGTACACAGTTTTAATGAACGTATCCGTTTTCCAGACAAGGGAATATCTCCATTTTCATTTTAGGTTTTCTCTTGTACTTTTACCATGTTCTGACAATAAAGATAAATAATAGAGCAACCGTTATCTAAGCTTATTACATGTACATATATTATCAAAATTAGTACAAAAACTGTAAACTGCTTATTAACTATAAAATCTATTGCAAGTTTTCTATTCTAAGTGGTACATTTTAAATGTTATACTTCTCTCTAGAGTATAATCTTTGTTTTTTAACAAAGATTTAACATCATCACAGTATACACAATTGTAGCAATTGTGTTTATTATAATGTAACTATCAGTTCCGATATAACAATGATCACTTACTGCTTGATATTAGTAATAAATAATTGATTGAAATAGGGAGATATGAATAAAATATATATATTCCCTGAACTGGAATCCAAGACAGCGCGACAGGAACAAAGTTTGACATGTACTATTACGCGACAGTTATAGACTACAGACTTACACAAGTAATGCATAACCTAAGAGAAAAGAAGGAAAATCTTCATGAAATAGTAAAATGTTTTGTATCCTTTAGCAAGTGAGTACTGCATCATGCAAGCTTTTACTTCACAACAAAAATAGCTATTGTAAAAATAAATGGTGAAATAGGAGCTTCGTAGAACTAGCGAAGAAACTAGTTTAATAATCACATTCTCTTATTCCCGAAATGATAATTACAGGGTAATGTTGTAACAAGTGGGAAGAAAACGAAAATTTTTCTGTTTTGTTGAGATATAAGTGCATGTGCAAGAATAATTGTTTTCTTTAAATGAATGCATTTATGATGAGCACATAGGGATTTGTTTCAACTTTCAATTTAGATTTAACTAGAGAAAATGTATGTAGTTGATGGAAGTCAATGCCCCACGAAACTCTGTGGCAGTTAATCCAAGTCTGGAAAACAACAAGTGTTCAAAAAACTTTAGAGCTGTGAGAGTTGGAAGGGAAGAGAGTGATGTTTGTGGATGTCGTGCCTGTCGATCTCCTACCGAGATCTCCTCTGAGACCTGTAAATCACCCAAAATCACAAACTTACGACTAACACAAAATCACTGGAGCTTTGCATCCACAGAATCCGTATCATTAAGCCTCTTGTTAGTGTTATAAGTAGCTAGTGCCTTTGACTCTAGTCATGCATGTAAATAATAGCGAATGCCTTGAAGTTCAGTATGGTTGCATTAATAACAACTGAAATAATATAATACTAAAATCGTTTTTGGAGCTTCTTGTATAATATTTTACACAATATTCTATAGTTAAAATGTCCTGTGTCATTATGTAGACCTGAGAAGACCTTCTCATGCCAAGTTTTGTCATATCCCATGCTACGAAGGTTTCGTATCACTTCTAAATAAAGGGCTTTTAAGGACTGCGGACAATCTACTAAGGACTCTTTGAACGTTCGTCGACAATCTCTTCCATTTCCAATCAGATGAGAATAAAAACCATTAATTTGTAATGAAAAAATGTGGTTTTTAAAATTCGTACATTTCTCTAACTTCGGATTTTATGGATATGTTACCTACTATTTGCTGATGTCGGCAATATATATCATTCAAATTTCGCATATGTACTACTACCACTACCCCTTAGTAATAGAATAACACTGCAATGCAAACAGTACAAATTGTATAGACAAATACATTATTTTCAAAAATATATTTCATTGTGTTCACTCTATCTATTATGCTTATGTAACTAAATATTAACTACGAATACCGCATGAGAATTACGTTAACGAGGCGATGTTTAATTGAAAAACAATGGAAGATTTCATCCTGTGTGACTTTTTATACAGTGTACTGTGATACAATTTTAATATTACTTGCATCTTAATAACTAATAATACTTCCTGGAATATCCTTTCAGATGAGTATCCTAACTTTGATGGGAAAGGAGAAAGACGTATGCATCTTTACTTCACTGCGAGTGTAAGCGATAGTGTGTTTATTCTACTCAATAGTCACATTCTCCTACTAACATCTACCTTTATTGGTATTGGATTGCATACTGCTAGGTATGTCTTTTCACTTTTATTACTATTCGACAGAGTTCAAAGATATAAAATGGGAAAAAATGACCTAATTTATGTCTACTTGTAAATACGTGTACTATTTTGTAGACTAATTTATGGATTGTGTAAATGGTATTTATATTATCTTCCCTATTTTAACGAGCGATTCTGATTGAGTGGATTAAATAGTTATTGTATGTTGATGCAAAGGGATATATAGTAAAATGAGACACACCTCATCACGAACTTAATAAATTTTGGTCATTGGAGTAGGGAATGAAACATGTTCACTACGTGCATGTTTTGTTTATCTGTGTTAAATATGCTTACATAATTTTTTCCACCTTTACGTGCTTACTGACTTCATTCTGGCACTACCGAACTTGTAAAGCTTGCATCATATCGAATTATTCATGAACAATAAACAGTATTTATGCCAGACATATGAGCTCACCGTCAGAATCCTGAGTTTTAATATTACATAAGAATAAGTAAACATAAGCATATCAAATGATGTTACAAAAGAATGAACTGAAGATGAATGAATGCAGATTAAAAGAGGCTGTGAGTGACGTCTTTTATTCTCTTTGTTTATGATGATGAGGCTATTTAAGATGAGAAAGGGTCTCTCTTCTATTGTACGGAACAAAGGAGAGGATCAGAGATGAGTATTCACGAACTACTACAGCAATACGTTATAATTATAAGTACAAGACACTCTTTGTGTAATGGATTTTGCTAACGAATGCCCAGGCAGAGAATCTGAGTAAATAGCGATAGTTATCAACTTACTACATTATTCTCTATCAGATTACCTTGATTTACCCAGGTAGTTTTGCATAAAAAGAAACCAAGTACGTACTCTTTCTATTGGAAGAAAGGAAAAGTATTACTCGTCACGTCATTACGAACTATTGCTCTGTTATTTGTGTCTATACGATGATCAAGTTGATTTATCAAAAAAAAGATGAGCTGGCGATTACATTCAAAGATGCAACTAACTGCATTGATTTCCAATGGCTTTGTTTTTGCTGAGCTGTTGTAGTTGTAAGGATAAGAGAGTCGAGCAAATGCATGGATGCAATTACCTGGCTGTAGTATTTATTTATGTAGGTACTTTATTGGTATAAGGAAATTTGGATGAGCTATCATAGAACGCATGTATCTGTAGTAGCAACACATGAAGTCATCTTTATACACCACATTGTGTTGCATAGACACGAGTTTTTATCTCTTTTATTGCAGACAATAGAACTGATAGATGAATTGATTAAATTGTTTGTTTTTTATGCTCGCATGAATCTGAAGGAATATTGTAAGTACCTAACAAAGTAACACTCCATTTTTCTACTGCAGTTTATTTAACATAGTAAACGAGCGCTAAGATCTCTTCCGATCTAGGTATCAAGGTATTTGTTCAAGTGACAATGATGTAGGAGGCTAAGAAAACAATGACTTTATTATCTTTAATGACCCGAGCATTCATACCTGTAAAGATAGCATAGGTTAACAATGTTTAGGAACATGTGCAGCATTTATCCATAGTGGAATTCGCATTTTCAGCGGCATTTCTATTCACAATGACCTATATGGCATTATAAATGTAGCTTACTGTCAGAATGATATATATTTAATGCTTTTAAACATGAGTTCATGAATTTTAATGGTGTACTGTATTTACTGTGTGTTAATGGACACCATAATAAAATTATATCTCTGAATACCTACTGTAGTTAATGGGTAATTAGAATTTCAAATGGATTTACACACACTAATAATGCGAGATATACACATAATATAATGTTTTCTGTACAAGATTGCTGAATGAATGCAGAATTGCATTTGTAAATCTCATAAATATTATACTAGGGTGACCACAATCTATCATAACCTGTTTCTAAATGCCCAGGTGTAAAAACAAAACAGCAAACTGTCAAATATTTTAAACATTCAGAGAATTGGAATTTACATGACAAAAGACAGTATTTAAATGACATGCTAGATGTTGTTCGGACACGTAGCGTGTGTTATGAATTAAAAATATGTTTAATAGAGATATTTGTGCTTATTATGTGAATCTTTTATTGTTAGACGAGTATAGTAGAAAAGAGGGAGGAAAAGTTTGCACTTTGTTAGAATAAGGAAAACCAGGAATAAAGTATTTCAATTTATTCAAAGCCTTGTCAGACGACAGTTTCTCTGTAAAATGTTTTCGAAATTATTTCAAAGACTAACTCATTTGAAATTATATACAAGCAGCATTTAGAATATATACTCCTTTTCTAAAAAAAATTCACAGTTCAACTACAGTTTATAAAAGGGGACTACTATAATAAGAAAAAAGAACTTTTTGATCTATCGTCTCCAGTCGCCAAGAACATCAAGAATGTATTTACTACAAAGCTAACTTAAACTTAACCTCTCTGTACAGAGAAGATAGAGAGAGAGAGAGAGAGAGAGAGAGCATTTGATTTATTCATTAGTTGCTGCCTTTCACGCTGAGAATTCAATGCATGTTTGTTGCGTTTCCTTTTTTGCATACATTAAGTTTAGATGTGGCAGTGGTTGGTGTTGTTCTCTCTGTCGCTGTGCTAGAACTTTTTTCTCTGTCAGAATATTTCACTATTTCGAATAATGCACTGCAATGAATTATCTGTGCCTATTCCTTTTTAGAAAACTTTCTACGTTCAACCAACTACTGTTCATATATCTTAGCTCGTCTCTCTTCAATGACATCTTGTTACAGAGAAATAACTAGAGCAAGTTTCACCAGCAATATAAATTGTATTCATGTGGAACAGAACGTATGTACGAGCTTACGGGTTAAATATAATAATGTGTTTTTATACTACATCTGCTTTGTAGGTTACTACTGCGATTGTATGGAAAAGAAATCACGATACAAATATAAATTCATAGCAAGAAATGCAATCGAGAGAACAGTAGGGGATTGGATTAAATGATTAGATAAAAATTCTTCTCAGGTAGCAAAAGTTGATCTTTAGAAATCAGTTCCATCTCTTATAACTATGTAGTTCACTGTAGCATACAAAATCACAATTCTACAATAATAACACCAGAAAATTGTATTTCTATAACTTTTACAAACAGATGGAAGTATAAAGTTACCTTTTCTATTGTGTTTTTATATTAAAGCTGCAAAAAATACCAAACTGTACTTTTTGTACATATAGAGAAAAAGAGTGAACACGATGTCGGAAATCCTGATAACAAAGTAACGTTTAATAAATATGTATCTAATGTAATTTAAAAGTAGTTTACTGGTCATGGGGAGATCGTGACTTTTTCAAAACACTCAGCATTCAAAATATCTTACGTTTACTACATACTTACTAAAGTTCTACAATAAAGCGTAATTGGGTTAGAGAGCAATATTTTCAGTCTCAATTTATTTTCTTCTCTTTCTTGAGATATTCTTTAAAGCCGAGGCGGAAGAGTTCGTTAACAAAAGCATGTTGCATAGATTACATAATGTTATGATTCAAAGAAATTTTACTATTCATTATCAAATCATAAGATATAAAATGCTAAGAAGTTTATTTACAATGAGAAAAGAAGAATGTAGATTCGTAGATCATTGAAATGTAACGTCAGTAAAAGAAGCCATAATATTCTTGAGTGTAATCTAATCATTTTCCACATTCCAAACGACGGTGGGCATAATATGTGGAATATTTCTGTATAATAATTAGGTCCTTATCATTTCTCTACTTAAGTCAACTTAAAGAAATATTTTTTACACAAAGACATTAAAGAATATATTCGTTAGATGGGATATTTTACCACTAGAGAGCACCTTAGACTTTGGCTGTTTTAATTGCCTGGAGCAAGAAAGTTCCATTAGGGAAAAAGAATTAAAATTTTCTAATCTAGAAAATTTTGGAAAAGTTTCTAAAGGTTTGCTCGAACCAAGAACAAATAAAAAAGTAATTGCCTCACTTAAATAATGTGGTTTCTTGAAAATAAATCAAGAAATGCGAATCAGTAGCTACAGCTAACTAACTACCTACAAAAGGTGAAAAGAATATCCTTTTACTTTTCTTCTTAGCAGGTGTAGGTGTAACTAAGTGTAAATATAGAGAAAAATAGTAGAAAAAGAGGAGAAGGTGCAATTCGTAGCAATCGCCTCGGGTTTAGAAGAGCATGGAATATTTCTCACCCTTTATGCCAACTACTATTCAAAGGAAGCCAAAGTAAAAGTTCTAAGAATGAATTAAGGAGACCCGGGTGTTCTGCTCTAGCAGAGTTAGATGAAATGCAAAACTTGAGGAATCTGAAGGTGAAAAAGCATTTAAAAAGTGGCGATTCATTTATCATATCACGCAATGAACTCACTTGTTATACGACATGGGCAAGAAATAAATTACAGTGCAAACTACAGAATAGGATTGGAGGAACTTTTCTTCTAGTGCATAGGAATTCGTGCTAACTAATAGAATCATAGGACATAGCCCTCTCCATACTAAACTCTTCAGATAACATACCTTTGCTGTGTTTCAGGAACCTATTAAACTTGAGACTTCTAACACGCGGATAGAGTTAGCTAGCTACTTGTTCCTTATTTTATATGTATTGTTGGGGAGTTAAGTTCACAAATGGATTCATTTAGATTGTGTAGCTCTCTAAGGAAAAGGAAACTCAGGCTGTAACTTAACCTCATTTAAAAGAGATTGATTATCCCATATAAATAATGGCTGAGCCACTTCAGAGTTAACCCGAACCATTTCTTCTCTAATTTAAAACCTACCCACTGCCTCGCAACAGAATCACGTACTTCCCTACTTCAGGTATTCATCTGTTGACTATAATAGGCACTCTGTAATTTACGTCTTATTGTTTAGCCACGGTACCTTACAATTCACCTAGATACCCTAAATACTATGTGCTCTAAAGAATTTCTCCTCTCCAACTCTATTATTATAAAATACAAATGGACTAAAATAGAAATGCAGTTGCAGAAAGAAGGATTTTTCATTTTACACAGGATGCCGCTCATTCAGATACGCTCTTAATAATGTGTTGATGGCATGTCTTGATCAAGAGTTGATAAAGTAATTTCATATAGGCATTGATTTCACAGTATAACACTCCTAATATAAAGAACACAATACAAATCTTTAAAAAAAAGGTTTCTAAGCTTCAGAAACAAAACAAAAAATCCTTGCAGAGCAATTAATATAAAACAAAATCACATGATATCACCGTTTTCATGTATTATACAGTTAACTTCCTATAAACCTAATGCATGAACGGTATTTAGTCCAAATAACATGCCGAAATAATGCTTTGTAATTAATTCAATTGCAGCCTGAAGGGTAAGCTAAGAAAAACCATTCGCATATTTTCCTAAGTGACAGTTTTCTATAGTCTTAACTGATGTCGATTCATTAACTTCCTTTTTGTAATCAAGCTGGTAAAAACTGCAGCGTTTATTTCCGTACGGTTAATGAAGAAATAAAATGATATGATTAGCGTGCGCAACTGTATCCACCAAAATTTGACTAAGGGCGATAACTGTATTCAATATGAACCTATAACTGGCATGCAGACTGCTAACTTTACAAATATTATGAAGACTAATTATTTGAGAATTCGCAGATACCAAAGCGTCCTGATACACAGATTTTTCTGAAATTAAACTGCAATATAAAACAAATTAAGGATGATACTTTTTTGACGACTGGTCGGAAAACTCGTCAACATTACTATGACTTAGTATCAGAAGTTTTACAAAAACATTCTGCAACATTTGTAGCAGCCACATCTGCATTTATTGAATTTTTCATTTTTATCAACATAAATATCGTTTGCATTTTGAAATAGCCGTATTAATTTTAGACTTCAGGAATCATACAAATACTCTGTATGGTTTAATGAATAAAATATTCTTAATATTTGGTACGCTTTATAATATTTTATTATAGAAAATTACAGTAATCACGGTAATTATCTAGCAGAGCTCTTACAAATAAAATCCAAAATGCGTAGTTTTCTTTAGAATATTGAGTATGATGAGACTACTTGTCAAAAGAGCATTGCATTTGATACCTTTCCTTGCCTGCGTCGAAGACGACTGACATGACGCCAGATCAAAGTAGAAATATGAAAGGTGTATTATAAGTTCACTTTTAAGTGCAACGTTGGGTCATCCAGACACGAAAGAAACGCAGACAAGCCCAGTAAAGAACTGAAACGTAAATAATGGGCTTTAACCTTTAAGGGATTTAGGGCAACTTACTATTAATGTCATAATGGCTAATGCGTTGAAATTCAATCACAAGTAACGTCATATTTTAGTTCAAGAAGAATGCTTTATTACGTGTAATGCATGAAGAATATGTCTTTGTGATCCTACAGTACACACAGTGCACATAGTGCTGTCAAAAAAGCAGGAGAGGGAATGCTGGACAATGATCTACTAAAATAGAAGCAGACAGGAAATACGATATTTTGGAATATTCTTTTGTCAATCCTACAAAACCCACGTAAGGCACCTTTTCGTCGTGGAAGGCAAGGTGAAACTTCAAAGAAAATATTCTGTGAATATCAGTTAATGAAAGCCGTGTGTATATCCATCGTAGAAAATGCGTATGAATTGTTGACACTGCTCTCCAATTTACCAATATTGTACAATTCAGTTCTACCTACAAATACAGCACTTAAATTCAGTTTGCTGTATTTGCTTACAACTCTTGAAATTCTCCCATTCACTCAATTTATTGAATTGAATCACAAAGGGCTACCTCTGTACTTGTGATGTCTGATGACAACCTGTGGAGGGCTTGCCTTGTCTAGCCCTCACATTTTCCTTGCTCACTTTTTGTTTGAGCAAGTATGCCACACGACACGTTTGGATATCATATCAACATATCATATTGTCAGCGACTGCTTTAAGTCTTCGGAAAACCTTTCACAGATGAAACATTGTCATTTCTTTGTAATTTATAAAAATTCTAAAATTTTGCAATGCAATTTGCTGCAAAACAAACTGTATTGTACATATTAGCAGCATAAGATGCAAATAATACATTATTATAACAATATTATCATTGATAACAAATTGGCAGATCCTACAAATGTAATTAGAATGACGACATTACAGTATATGATATTGATTGGACCTATGAGCACATTATGTATTTGTCACCTGTACTATTGGGGTCCGCTGAATAAATGAATAATAATAATAATTGTACTAAATGATATATTTCGTTATATATTGTAACAAAATTATGCAATCGAATGCTATAATTCCATGTAGATTTCCTACTTTTACTGTTGTACCAACGTATTTACAATGCTTAACCCACCAGTAGCAACTGGCCATGTTACTAGCAGTAGGTATGACTGTATGAATACACGCTCACACTCCTTAATGTATAATATCTGTTTACAATATAAGACATTATTCATTGAGGGTTCACACCTTAAATAATGAAGAATTTACTCTTTTCATCATTGTGTAGGAAGAATGAATCGTGTATGAGTCCCTTTTCATTCAATACACCAATACATAATAGAAAAGCCGAAGGGATACATTCATGGAGGTTCTGTATGGACATTATTACATTTGCCATTAAAGTATCAACTTTTGTATAAAGCATCATACTCACTCTGGCCAGTTACTCTGACGCGATAGGAAAATGCACTCGATGGCTTCTTGTCAGTCTAATAGCGTTTCTAATGTGATTCGATGTCCATTGAAGTTGTTAGCTCACCTTTGAAATAGGAGAGCAAGATGTCTTTGGCCTTAACACCCGACTATTGTCATTGTTATTGTCACATGGGGGAGAAAATGTGAAGGAAAAGTGCAACATTGAATAGTTGGCTGAGGAAGATGATGCTCACCGAACTGTTAAATGCTCTTGGATCCCAGAATGGCCTAGGGAAATAGAAAAAACCTTAAAAGTTTTACTAGTCAAGCGGAGGGAAGGGACAAAAGACCCTCGTGGACTATTACTGGAAGAAGGACAACAGTTTTAGGGATCTGTCTGGTGACGAACTACCTAAACTAAGCTGAACTTATATTCAGCACAGTGCAGCTTCAACTTTGGGTTATGGATCATTTGCTGCTTTGGTTTTAGATTAGGATTACTCTGACTCTCCTCCATCCCTCAAGGAATACCAGACACTAAGGGAGCCATTTGCCTTTATTAGTTGTCAAAAGAACGCACCCTAAACACCCTAATGACGAAACCTTTGGAATACATCAATATCCACTGATTTCTATCGGATTAAAATCCAATTCTCTTAAGATATGCACTATCAATATTTATGCGAAGCCAACATCCACTCTACTAAAGTTAAATTAGCAGAACAGAGATCTACTCTAGATATAGAGATCTAGTGCAATGACATTGAATAATACTTAAAATTCCTAGTTATTCCTAGATGTTATCAGTTAGTCCATTAGTACAATAAAATCTTTTCAAAATCTGGACAAATGGCCAATTGCAACTGGGAGGTAGAGATGAGGCATGAGATATAAGACGCTTTATTATTTCATTTGTCAATAGATTTAATACAGCATAAAACGACACCTTTACATGCGTTATCAAGTACGGGATTAGCGTCATGGAATATGTTCGTGCCTTTTCCTATCCAGCTTTTCTCTCTTCAAATTAATGTTTATACCTTGATGTCCAATTGAACTACATTATGTCTATTGTTGTAATTGGGCAAAGCTGAAATTCAATAGGGGATGTCGAAGGCATTTGCAGCCATGAGGAAGGCCAGGGACACAGGAGAAAAGAGAGCAGCAGCTGAAAAGACGATGAATGAGCAATCAGAGGACTTAATGCTCTGCCAGTTTATGCCATGAAAAGTCTTTAAGGTTCTTTGCATTCATTGAAATATGTTAGCCGCCTCGTTCGTTTTGTCCTCTCCTTGTCCAGATCAAAGAAAATCAAAGGAACGGTGTAAACATGATGTAGACTAGGATATTAATGGATGTTTTGTACCACGCACCAAGAGAAATACCAAAGTACTTGTGGTCATGATTACATTATCTAAACACTCTTTGTATTTACAGACAACGTGAATAACATTTATGGCACAATATTCATTACTTAATTTTGTTTTCAATTGGACATGGAGGACATGGACAGGTCTACCTCTCTGAACTGATTCTGTATGATTATGATATTATGAAATGAATGCTATATTATAGTGGATAACATTTCCAAATCTTCTTAAAGCTACCATAAATACTTTGGTTATGGTAAAAATACATAATCAATCAAATAACGAGTTCATAAACATACCCGTATGATAGAATATTTCAGATTTATGTGTAGGTACTTACTATAACTATTTTCGTCGGCAGATTTAAAGGTAAATATTTTCTACCATGCTCTTGGCCATTTCGCTTGAACATAATCAACTTCCAACAGATTAGTTTGCTGCAGAAAATCATGTTTGAATAGTAAATCTTACGTATAATTGAGATGAACGAGAAATTCACATCTTTGTAATAATAGTATTACTATTTCATTATCGAGGAGAAAGATTATTTTTAAAAGATACCTTTGCAGCTTGCAGTAGTACCATTTCATAGTACTGGAGGTATTGGGTTTAGCTACAAAGTTCATAGTTCAAGAACAATTTTAGTCAGTTCGAATGTACTGCTGACAGAAAATACGTAATACTAATGTTTGCACTTTATTTTAGAGAATGTGTAATTATTATATAAAAAGAGCTATGTGAAATGACTACGGTAATTACACTTTAGATTGAGAGTTTAGAACAAAGTCTGAAATACGAGTGTTCTCTTATGAAACTAATGAAACTGACGTGTTGGAAGCGGTATCAAAAATACAGTAAATTAATTAGCGTGACACTTTGTACTCTCTTTTCACTTATTTAAGCTACTATCCAGTTTAGAATTTGACATAGAACATGAAATCCATTTTAGTGACTTTACTTGTAATGGAGCTACTAGATTCGGATGTCGTGTCACATTAGTGCGTAGATGGGCAGCATAAGCGAAAGAAATCCTTTATCTGGAATAAATGAGCTAGAGACACATTTGCAAAAAGCGTGGGATGCAGTTGAAAGTTGAGAGTCGGAAATTATGCAATCGCATGTGATATGTAAGCATTGAAAATATCATGAAGTAAAATAAAATTCTCTTTGTTATTTTCCAAAGAGGAGAGACAACTAAATTATCACTCTCTTTGTCTGCCACTAATTACTGATGCAACCATTAAAGTAAAATGCAATGTATCTATTATTTCAACAGTCTTTTTCAATTAAGTAGATGTTGCTTAAGCAATTGACCATTGGTCACAGACAGAAAGGATTTGTATTAGCGACTTGTCACACCTACACCTAGTAAAGCCGAGTGGCAGACAACGGTCTAAACAGATGCATTAGGTAAACATTCAAGAGTGACATGGGTTGTGAGTGTCTGTGAGATCAGAGAATAGACAGCCATTTATCTGTGTCCTTCTGCATACTAACATTATTACTTTATTACTAGGTAGCGTATTTGTATTATTGTAGTGTACGCTCACTATAAGTATATACGAATATCAAATACTATTATAATAAATTCATAGATATAGCGAAGAATTCGTAATGAATGTGCGTATCTGGTATCTAAGCACTTTTATTTCTCACCGACCTTTCCGTCCATGAAGCAAACGCCGCATGTGCTCTATCCCAGTTTGATTGCCTTCAACTTCATTCAGATTTCAATAAATCTACCTCCCCTTTGCTGTCATTACGGTTCCAATGATGCTATGATTATAACTCGCTCCGTTTGGACATCTACCACTAATAATGAGAGCTTAAAGACATTCAAGTTTGAGATATCGCATTTCTTAAACTTTTCTGCATCGTCCTTTCACTTTGTCAAAATAATACTGTTGTTGAGGCAGAGAGAACATTTTTATTTAATACAGTTTTCGTGTTTCCTTTAGAGAACAAGGGATTTATTCTAAAATTCAATTTTGTACCATTCTTTGCATGGACTATAAAACACGTTTAATTATGAACGTGTAAGTATGATATGAATCTTTAGTCTAGTGGTCAGACACTAGACTTAAAAAATGGTTATAAAATGATTATTACACAAATACTACGGCTCACCCGTAAAGATAAATACATGTACAAACCGCATAAATACAAGGTGACCGTCAAAAATATCAACAACAAACAATGGATGATATGTAAAATACATGTGCTTTGATGTATCATGCTGAAACCCGTATAAAATGCGGACATTGAGGCAGACAGTGATGGAGCAATCCTGAAAATCAGCAACAAAACCACTGCCACCAATGACTATGTCAATAAAGAATGAAATGGCAGGCCGACAAGCGTCCTTCCGAATACCTAATTGATGTTTACAAAAAGAACTTAAGTCTGCCTCGTTGTCTCGGCCAAATGTCATTTTATAGAGTACGTATCTAAAAGTTCATTTGTGCCCTCTTCAAATACGCATCAAGTAAACAAGTGCCCATTAAGTATCCAAAGCAGTTTCCTTTCATCTATCATTCCTACTAAAAAATCACATGCTTTTGCAATTCGTTATATAGAAGGGCGCAATGTGCTTTCTTTACAAATGGTCGACAGAGACAAAACTATTTCTGTAGATTTTATAATATTAATATAATTATAATATTTTTATATATTTTTGCTTTTGCTAAACATTTTAATGATTTCACCAAAACATTCGAGATTCAGTTTAAAAGTGCGATTCGTTCTGTGTATTCTACACTGCATGTCTTATTATTACCTGATAAACACAGAAGCATTTCGATAAAATAAATTTCATGTATTTTGCCCATATTTCCTTTAATGTCGTAAATTCCTCAATTCTGCACGTCATTGTAAGACAATTAATCAGTATCCAATCCTGATGAGGCTAATTTATTTCTCCTAACCTCTCCCTTCCATTCCATGTCGTTTTGTAAACATCCCCTTTGTATATTTTGTTCAATGACACGATAAGACTTCAACAAAATTCTGTACATCAGCCTTGTATTTAGAAAGGAACTAGTAATGTGATGTGCTCATTAAAGCTTGCAACTGCCAGCTTCAATTACTTTTGAGGAAATTAATAATTGTGCCTTTCGACATATGTATGTTCCTATTGAATTTTTAAACGGATGGCATGGCTAAGTGGCTAATAGATGAGAAATAGCCAAGTTGTTTCAAATGTTAATTCAAATACTGAATTTTTGCTTATAAACGCTACAAATGATGATTGAATAGAATTTCAATTTCAAATGCAAAATTCGATAAAAGCGGCGGAAGTAAGCAATGTAAGTACACAGAGCATTGATATTTAATATTTATTAAAGCTGTAAGTCACCAGCAAGGATGACAAATAATAGACGCAGATATTATCGAAGGAAATTAAAGTTTTAGACGTTCCCTTTTGCATTTTGCCTGCTTTTATTTGAATGGGAGCGTGTGTGGGCTGTTGATCCGCTTTAGATGTATCATAAGCGTCCGTCCTTTTAGTGAATAAATGGAAGCTAGAAAAACAAACAATAATGGACACACGTTCAGTGCATTAGATACATTAGCCTTTGGCCTTACATGTCACTCAATTGAATAGGAAGTCTATTTGTGTCTTTGCAAATGTTTCCGTCGTGTGTCCATGTCATGTCAGTGAACCCCTAAGCTATATACTAGTCAACCCTTCTAATGGCTATTGTCATTGCTCTCCCTATATACTTGATTATGCAAAAATAATCAGCCTTTACTTTGTCGTCCTGTTCAATTACCATCTCTACCTAAACTAGCTGTCTCTACTTTGTTCCCCAATAACAGAGCATCAAAGGCAACTTTAGATATTACAATATTCATCTGATATTGTGTACACTGTTACACAATTTTAATTTATTTGAAACATTCAGTTTTACTTGACTGTAAATAATTTTCGTGGCACGCACCTGCAGTAAGAACTTGGATTAATATTGTGACTGCAATAATATATTATATCAAATGCAGCTACTCTTGGTGGTTTTTAATAAACTATATTCGTCTTATCACAGAATATAAGGCATCACATTGACAAATTGTGAAAAAAGAAGTTCTATTTACGCAGGTAAGGCCATAATGAGAGTATAAATTGGAAAAAATATAAGTGAAAGCAGTTTTCATAATTTTTCAATGAAATTATCTTAGCAAAGGAGATAAAAATTCTTTTCGGGAGATATAGCTACTAAATCAGTTAGTATCTCCTTTTTATTACTACTGTGCAAGAATGGGCAGCATTATTACAGGATAGTATAGCATTGCTAATAGGCACTTGACGACTCTAAGAGAAAATATAGTTTACTTACTACTCACACATTCAGGAGGAATGCCGTGGCAGGCAGAGTAATAAAGTTTTCCAATTATTTTTTATGCGACAACTAAAATAGTGGTAGCTTGTTTGCAGTAGCCTGTCTATTTAGGAGCTTTACATCATGTTCTGCTCTAACGATGAGATGCCTGTGCAACGTACTGCTTCTGAATTAGGTACGTACATACGCAATTCTTGAACAAATCCTCTTAAACCAAACTGCAAGATATACAGAGCATTATAAATTTTAGTGCAAAGCAATTGAACAAGACGGGGACCGGAAATGTGTACGAACACACAAGAAGGCCATCATTTTAATGGCTAGCTTCATTATAAGAGGACAGCTATGAAATTTTCCAATGCATGTGTAATCAGTACTCAGTCATCGAAAACTTAACACTTATTTTATGTAAGTTACTGCTACTGATGTTCAATCTTGTTTTATCTATGCTACATGTTACCCTCTCATATTCACAATAAATAAATGCGGGTATCAGGTATGCAGAAGCCATAGCTATGTCCTCTGAGATTATCGTTAGTGGTGTATGTAGCAGCACTTAAACTGTAGGGATCAGGTTATCAAAATTACAAATGTACCTAATGCTATGCTTGTCATAATCTACTCACATAGACATAAACAGAGGTGATGAGTTACACGGAAATTGTAGGGCAGACCATTGTAAAGCTTGTCGGTATATTCAGCTTCAAATTAAAGGATGGAAACAACAGTTTGCCACTGGACTTATGCATTTGAATCAGTTTTTAAAAACTACAGTTTTACTAGAATCAGTAATTCATTTTTCTAGACTCTCGATAGTGGCTGTCTGGAAAGTAAAATAGGATGCTCTGTGTAATTTACATTCAATGAGGCATGAATTACACTTTTACATTTTATTATGATGTTTGTTATACTTTTTATCTAGGGAAATACGACTAGATATAGATTGTCAGGTAGTTACTTTGAAATAATATGTTGATATCAGGCAATCATGAATATTGGTAATAAATACGCAACAGTTACAAGATAGCGTAAGCTACAATTAATAGTACTTCATTTTTATGGAGCTATAAATATTAGCATACAAAATGAAAGCAGGAAATTATAATACAATTCTAACTATAAGGACTAGTTATAGAAATAATTTCTTGAAAATAATTATTTTACTCAATAGTTATTGTAGATTTGTTAAATTCGAAAATTCTGCCTGGCTTCTGTGATTATTGCGGAGCGTCCAACTAACGATAATCTCTAGCCAGACACCTTACCATTGTGTACCGTGTACTGTGTAGTTTCTATTGAACTAAATTGGATTTGGTTTCACCTTGTGTTAAATTGGATTTGCTTTGGTGTAAAATGAAGGGTAAAAGGAGGAATGTATTTGAATGTAAGCGTTGTACGGAAGGAATTGCACAAATGTGCTTATTAAGAGTGGAAATGCAGAGGAAGTGAATATCGGATATAGATATTCGTTGCTGACATTGAAGAGACAAAGGCTATGAAATCTTTGGTACACCACGAGCATGACTAGGATGATAGGAATTAAAAGCAATATTATATTCCTTATAGCGAGAGAAAGCAAGAGCCTACTTAACAATTCCAGGCACAGATCTCCCTTCACCTTGAAAGCATTAATCACTCTTTTAGCACTATGCGGGAAGACTAAGTTAACCAAGCCCAGCCACTACTCAACTCCAACTCGAATACTCCTGAAATAATGATCACCATGCAGACTTTTACTGTATTTACTATAGGGCTATATGTAATTGTATTTGTGTAGATACCTCCCAGAATAGATACACGTAGGAAATACATATGTAGAGATGCATTAATATTGTAGGCACATTCGGGGTAGTGGCTTAGGCAGAGGAAAGGAAAGTGGGAATAAGGTGAGGGTGAGTGGTAGCGAGTGGAGGAGCGGAAATGGGGGAAATCGTCCACATTAACTACATCAAAGGGAAGTAAATTAATGCTGTTACGAGTCAACTCAACTATTCACGGAAAACAAGGAAAGAAAGAGGAAGCGTCTCCGTTGAAATGAGTTGTAAAAGTAGGGATGTTATGCTATGTCCTCTATAATGCATCAACTTCTACTGACTGGGGGTTCCTTCACCTAACTCACTTCAGGTCACACCAGATCAATTAATTGAACTTTTGTGGATAACGTTGACCGCAGAGGCAGAACTTGGACTTTGCTTTACCTCCTCCCTGCATTTCAACATAATAAAATAAGATTTACTTCCTAAGCTCCGTTTATGGCAGCAATACAACTATTCTCTGCACTAGAGCAATGTTATAATTGATAGCTTTTCCTTTAATGGCTCAACCAAAAGGTGGCTCTCTTCTTTTCTCTACCACGTCTATTTATTTACAAATTGCACTTAAAGGAAAGTCAAGTTATGTTCCATGTTCCTACATTTACTTCCACTTTCCTCCCTTCCCGTCTCAACTTACATGTTCAACTAGATAATTACCGGATTACCAAATACTATTACATTACTTTCCTTATGTGTAATAAGTGGTGAAAGTCGTTTTCCTCTCGTTAACTGCTGATGGCTTCCTGATAATAAAATTCCTACTCCTACTCGATACTCTTAAGTAGGTACTCAGACTCTACACAAGTGTATATCTTCCACCACAACATTATTCTTCCTATAGGTATCTAACTTATATCTTATATTCAAAGAGCATACGAATCAAATTGAAGGTGGGAAAATTATTGCTTTCGTTCGCAAACAAGATTTTCATGACCCATCATCATCATCTCATTTTCTGATCAACTCTAACGGAAGGGGAGGACTCATATAAATAACTCCCGTCAAATGACACTCAACTCCTCTCAATAATCTCTTTAGATGAAAAATGATGTCCACGAACATTGCTCTACACTATCCATCCTTGTTGACAAACTTTCTTGACGAAATGTTATCAATAAATAATACATATTGCTGCTTGAAGTATGTGTAGTGGTGTCCCAAATTAAATGCAATCAAAAATTCCTGAGTGCAATTTTTGTCTTCCAGTAGTTATTTAAACGTCAAAACAGTTATTAATTAATAACAAGTTAAAATGCGCATGCAAATATATAACATTGAAACTTGCAAATACTTTTGGAGTTATTTTATCAGACTGCGTAACGACAATGTTCTGAGTTCTGAATCCTCCGAACGTATTCATGCATGTCTTTTCTCTTCGACTTTTGGTGAACCTGTGCAATCCTAGTAAAGGTAGGTAAATAATAAATGCTATTTTATATTATGAACTGCATTCATATATGAAGGAAAAGAGAAACTGAAAATGTTGTGAAGATAGATAGGATGATGATGATAACACAATTGAAAAGAATGGGATGAGACGGGTGAGTTGTAAGATCAGGAGATCAACTTCAACTTGAATTCGAGTTGGACATCAGCGGCACAGTGAATAGTGAGAGTGACTGTTGTGAGCTCAACTCCATCCCATAACAATAACAAGATCAAAGTGTAATTTTTGCTCTAATTTTGGTCACATCTCCCCCTTGATCCCTTGGGAAATTCGTGCATCTACTCTTCTTTTACACCAGAAGAGTCGACCAGGCAGATCACAGCTATACGCACCACGCAGTGATGTACATTTCCTTGTTTTCCTCTTTCAAGATTGAAGAGCGTCGGAAAAACCTGGTCGGACTTGACTATGGAGTGTCTTTACAAAGTTCGTCTGCTCTTCGTCTTGACATAGACAAGTATACGTACAATGCAATGACAATGCTGTGACAGAGAATGTTTTCTCTCTGTACAGGACTTTGTGCCGCACCGCCCGCTCGCTTTTCATTTTATGTTAGTTTAGCTTCCCTTGACTTGCTGTCCGTGTTTTCCTGTACAATGGATACATTTGTAAACATCCGAAGTATACTTAAGGAAGGAGGGCATTGTTGTAATTACGTACCTGCATATAGTAAATATGGTTCTTGTGTCTTGTAACGACAATGCGTAGATGCTAAAAGATACAAGACATCTGTCTATCTTCTCTTTATATCCCTAATAAAATGTACACTGTAGTCTTCTCCGACATAAATATCTTTTGTGTTCGTAATAAATGGTATACGAGATAAGATGATATAGAATAACACTGTACAGTATCTGTATGCATATGGTATAGTTTTTAGACTTTCACATTTGCATATATGTATGTGATATGAGTATGTAGTAGCTACTATAGTAAAGGGAGGGCAATATTCTCGAAGGGGAAATGCAAGTACAAGAGATGTGCCGCCATGTAATTAGAAGCTTGGAGCATAAAAATTAACTATCTAATTTCGTGGGCCATGCATCAAAAACTTTGGCCATTTTTGAATAATTGAACAAAGTGTTAATGACACTTTCTTTTACGACTGCTATTACCCTTCCTAGATTCTCATCCCCTAAAATGCATTCTAACTATTTTAATTAGCATCAAATAAAAATGCTAATTTTTATTTCTGTCCTTCCTGGCCCTTACCCTTACGAATAAACTCATGGTAATATTATCATTACCCTACGTAAAATAAGCATGACAATTCATAACTACTATTTAATACCCGAAATATAATTTTGTCATTACACATTACATATAACGTCCAAGCTGGTAAAATTTAAACCAAACCAAACCCTACATAGTTTTTGTAGCAAATATCTATTAGGATACAACTGATGAATACACTAAACCAACAACGCCTAGAAATCGTTGTAGAAAATAATGACTGGAGAATAAGAGAGAAAACGGAATAAATACGAATAAGTTTATTTCTCAAAATGTAAAATTCAGATATTATAATACTATATATTGCAAGGGTGGGTACCTTGTTTCTTTTCTAAAGGGTAAGCATGGAATTATGGCTTCTAAGATTTGATGTTAGGAAAGTCGGGGTGGGTGAGGAGGGTTGTCGTGCATTGTGTGTGAATTAGGAATTAACGAAAGGGTAACAATAAGTTTCTGGGAGAAAGGGTTCTTTCCTAAGACAATTTAGGAAAAGTAAACCCTTCAGCGACATAGCCAATGTTCAGACTCAATTTTCAAGCTTACGATATTTGTATTGCATTAACATTAGTCTTTGCCGTTTCTTTATTCTATATGTAAACAGAGAGGCACTAGCTACTAGTAGATAGAATTAGGAATGAAGGTGAAAGCACCTTGGTGTGTGTGTTTGCATACGACAGAGAAAAGAAACTCCCCTTGTCTTTCATGTCACTTTGCTGAATGCGGTATAACAAGTAGTAGGACTACAATGGAAGTCTCCCGTAGGATTAAAGTCTCACCCAAAGGCAAAATGCTTGGCTTAAGCTTAGTTTTGAACTGGCTGGAGCCACAAACCGAAGCCATGCCACATCTTCACTCAAGCCATAGGCCAAGTTAACCGAAGGCGACCAAAGCCGACCAGACACCCTCTCCCCAAATTAATTTCCTCCTACAGATAGTTAGCAGAGGAACGAAGTTGGATTATTTGTTTTGGTCTTCAGCACTCACTCTTCTTCTCTCTCGGCACACTCACGCTAAGTAACCTCGGCTCACTCCACTTTCAATTTTTATTTGCTCTCGGAAAATTTACACCTGTTAGCCGTCGTGAATCCTCGCTCCCCCAAAAACTTTATCTCCTCCCTTCAATATCTCTTCTTATGATCTATCACTAATGTTAGAAAATTTGAAGGGTGAAAGGAAACAAATTACACAGGAGCTAATACTGATATTGTTTCCAAAGAAAATCCCCACTGAAGAAGATTGCATGTAGCATTTAACACTATAAATCCGGAAAGATACACAAAATATGGCTTTATTTCAAGTTATTATAGGATTATTAATGGATTTCCTTTTTAATTAACACTAACCGTATCTTAACAGCTTAGTGGAGAAAGATCGTTGGAATCTATAAGAGCAATCCCTGCACTACTTTAATAGAATTAAGACACTAACTCAATTTTCAAAGTTATTTTTAGAACGTGCCTGCTTTACTGTTTTTATATGCTAAATGCACTAATTTAATCCTTGAAATCTCCTGTGGAAAAAAATTTGCATGAGTGTACCCTTTAGAGCCATTAATAGATGGCTCGATTAATCTCCTTTTTAATTTTCAGCTGTCAACTGCTAATAACTATGTAAATAATATGCGAAAGGTTCAACGTATCTATAAAACGCAAGGAAATTCAATTGCCTTCATGCAAATCATCTTGATTATTGCCCCTGCGACGTGACTCTTTTCCCACTCTTATTATTCCTAAACTGCATCGAATTTTCATTAGCATTTACAATGTGCATAGCTAATGGCTTTCAGGAAGCAGTCACGCGTACCTCCTTTATTTACTAACACTGTTTTTGGTTGATGTAGGGCAGTTACTCTACCTAGCCCTATATTTCCCTGCGTGTTTGGAAATCTTTGCATTGCAGATGTGTTAATAAATTTTCTGTACACTAAATTGCTCTAGCATGCTTGCTATAAATACACACAGAGACTGTTCCATAGCAAATTAGAGCAGCAGAATACAATAAACAATTCTTAATATACTAATATTTTACTTTATTGCTCCCCC
>JAAAYG020001337.1:0-24205 GCA_009936455.2 Tomocerus minor
GCCCAAGGCCTGCAATAATGACATTGACAGAACTACAAAGGCATGGAAAAAGTTTTCATTGTGAGACATCTGTAGCTTTTGACAATAATAATGAATTTTTCTAGGCCACCATCCAAAGGAGCGAGTACTGAGTCCTTACAAAGTTGCAGAGAGTGAATAGAACATATGGAGTGAAGGATTTCAGGTTGACAGGAAAATGAGGGGAATTCCCAGAGTGTCGCAGGATAATAATATCGCATTACTTTTCATAAATTCCTGATCGGAGAGAGCTAACAAATGTTTTTCGGCGGAGTGTGCCAAAAGTTGTCACCACCACAAAACAGGACAGGTCACGCTAGGATTTTGACAACTAAGTCACACGGATCTCCATCTAATCCTCTCCTCAATCCTGACCAACTCCTTCTTGTCCATTTTGTTTGAAGCTCTCTCTCTCTATAATGCTTTCATGGACCCGTGTGGCACAATACAGAGAGAACGTGCTACAAACACAAGTCAGCAAAAGTCTACTGCATTGAAATGGGAAGTCAAGTCGAGTCAGTCAGAGTGAGGACGGAGACTGTAGTAGTATCCAAGCCACTTAAATATCTTGTCCATGAATTCCCTTACCTTTTTTGTATTCTTATCGGATATCCGCTCCGCTAGACTAGACTTAGACTAGTCCCTCCTAGTCAAGTCGAGAGAGAGAGAGAAAGTGAGTCGACAGAACTGCATTGCTCTGTCTCTCCTCACTCACCATATACAATAGTGTCCATCGAAAAAGCTTTCTATTCTATCTCTCTCCTTTACTTAACGTTACAATCTATTGTACTAGACATCAGACTACCTATCCTTTATCTCTCACAATTCCCAATAGAATTTCAAATGCGTTACTAGTCTTCCATGCATACGTAACCTAACGTACACACAGGAGATTCTATCACATTGCATAAACTCCGAATATAAAGGAACACTTCATTCCTAGCCAGAGGATACGGAAAGACTGCATAGAAATATCCGCTCCATACTTTTCAAACATCTTTCCTTATATACATCAAGGATATAGACTCTCGCTGTCCCAAACTATTACCTACTAAATACAGACACTATTTTACAAATTCCAATTCCAGACTACAGTGCACTATGCAGTAACTGGATTAATACGTGCAATTATGCAAATGAAATTAAGACAATCTATTATGAATAGAAATATAGCAACTTTCTCCAATGCTGATGTCTGGAGACCTATATAATCCTACTTTCATTATTTAAAAAAGACGATGGAAACGGGTACACACTATGCAGTCGAACAGTCTGACGGATAGCTACACATAAATATAATTAAGTAGGTAAATACAAGTTCTTTGAAGCGATAACCGATCGGCGAAATCATTTGTAGAGCATAACAATCCATCTTAGGATTCCTCAAGTGCTAAAGGTCGGAGGAGGAAGGTGGGGATAGTACAGAGAAACTGAATAATCGACTCAATTTGATAAACTAATGCAATAGATCAGGATGAAAAAGTGTTGTCATTGTGCCGCAAACCAATACGTAACGGTCTGCTTCGTTCAAACTCTAACTTACCTAGTATACAATAGATTGATTTTCCTATTTTCCACCTCCCAAACCAGGGCAAGTACCTAATACTGATGTATTGCACTAATAATAGTGGGAAGGTGCTTGCTACCTAAAAGGAGTAGTAGGAAAGTAGGAAATTGGAAATGTGGTTAGTGGTTGGTTGGGTTAGAGGAACCCTTCACTTTCTATATACCACTCTCTAAGTCTATACAGTATGCGTCCTATATAAATGTGTACATCTCTTTCTTTATGCAAACTCAAGCTCACCGTTAAACCTCCAATTTAAATTCTTGTTAAGAATTTCTCCATTTAAATGGCGGTCACTAAAATCGCCTGAATCTCGATGGCGTGCAAATAGTAACCTTGTAATTCAAATTATGGAGTCATAAATTCTCCGAAGTAAGTTTGCCGCGGCATCACCCTTCAATCACCTCTCCGAATGTGTAGCCCATAATTATTATTGAAGTGCCCCACCTACTAACACAAAAACAAATTTTGAATCAAGGGAACCTTTAAAGATAATTCTGGTTCCTAAGAATTTCAAATGTTTCCCATTCCTGTAAAAGTGGAGATAGAGTTTCCTATGAAATTTCCTATGGAAAGAGAAAGTTATAGGGTTATTTTTATTGATAACATACTGTATATAGATATGTTTGAGACTGGGTTGGCTAAGAATGTTGTGTACTATTATTATTCGACAGGCACAGGTGTCTGGGAAGACCCTGCACCCATCGCATACGAAATCACTCTCATAGCTGCCTTTGCTCATTCTGTGGCTCACCCCATGTTTCTGCTCCTGCTGCACGAGCCCCTGCGGGACGGTCTGAAGCTCTGTCTGGTGGAGTGGTGCTGTTGTATCTGTCTGTGGCTGGGTATGGAGTTCGAACCTCCAGGAAGCAGCCCTTCATCCCGACGAAGGAGTCATCGGGAGTTCGACCGAGAGCGGGATCTGGATCGTGACCATGATCGTGATCACCACACTGACAATCATTCCTCACATCACTCTCTTCACTCCTCACACTCACGGCCTGTCTCCCGCTCACACTCCCCGCACCTCCTCCACCACTCCACCTCCGAGAACTACCTCCCGTCATCCGGCAGCCTAAAGATGAAGAGAACTGCCTCCATCAAATCCGATCGCCTCATTATCACCGCCAATTTGGGCAGCGGCGGAATCGGGCCGCCCTCACCTCCACTCCCTCTCACTGACGACATGCTCCCTCCCCCACCATTACCACCCGCTAATTCTGCCTTTAGAAAGCAGGTAAAATTATTCCATGTAAGAAACCAATCTTGTTGTCTCCTTTCCATTCTTTATCGACGCTTACGCTTTTTTGGAGCTTTTAACTGCATGCAAATCAACTCATCGTCACTTACTGTACAGAGACAGGACTTTATTACTTCCCAATCACTTTCTCCATCTTCACCATTTTCAAAGTATTTCTTATTTACATGGAACATAATTCCATGTGCCTAAAGCCACCGAATTGTGTCTTAACGCATGAAATTTAAATATTGGGTATTAATATCTGCCTAGCTCTGTACTACAAAACTTGTAAACTATCTCTGCCCCTGTCGTCACAATTCTACGTAAGTCTTGTACTCGATCTATATCTATAGAGGTTACAAAAATATGTAATACTATCCCTTTCAACCCCAATTGGTAGTTCAATGTGTAGTTAATGTAAACATGATCGATGTGATGGCTATATCTATCCTATACTTTATAATTTATGACACAATCATTTATAGATGTATACCTATACTATAAGTATACTTTTAAATGCCAAAAGGTAAGAATTAATAGAAAGATATTACAGTGTCATTTTCTATTACAGAATGCTAACGCGTAATATTACTCAGTTTACCCGAAAAAATCTACCTACTGTAAATGTAAGTAGGTTACTAATAGAACATAATATTTGTGTAGCATTTACATTTAGATAACTATTTTCATTTTTTATTTTCGATTGTACACTTTTTAGGTTACAGCGTTTTACATCATGATATGACTTCCATGCACTTACTCAATGTTACTATGCAATGCATGTTTAATTATCCCAGTAACTTGTACGTAACTGGAAAATGCCTATCTACGATACATTCGCTCTAGCTATTCATCTGACATTAAAATGCTTGGAATTTCTCCTTGTGGAATAGAAGGGATTAAGAATACATGCCCCAGGCCGACACTAAAGGAAAGTAGAAAGTACATTCTTACCAAAAAGGTCCCTAATAAATGACCTCGCTCTGCCCTGCTATGCTCTATGTCTAGAGGATAGAGAATAGAGGAATGCAAAAATCTAGATGCAAAACGAACGTCAAAGAGACTAGAAGAATAGAAGTAGTTATGATATCCATGAATAATCCAAGCTATCTCAAGAGTCATATATTATTTATTTATGAAAGATTACTTCAGGCTTACTTCTCCGAATACACTCGCTAATAATTCTTAATTAACTCAATTTGCACAATTAATCCTACTTCCATTATACATCCATAATAGCTGTAAATGTTGCTCAATAGGAACAATGAATGGCTGTAGGCACCTACAAACTCACTATATTGTAAAGGTATGTACTATGTACCCCATACACCCACCGACAAAATATTATAACAAACACGAGCCTTCGCCCTTTCTTTCCTGTCCTTCTCTAAATAGGCCAGCCATCATGGTATTTACGTCAAGAAATTATCAGTTGAAGTGAGATTTTCTTATTCCTCATTCCTTAAACCGGTCTTTTAATGACACTTACTATAACATATAGCTACGTATAAAGTGCCCTATAAATTCGATGCTTACCCACCATTAGGTCATAATTTTGTTATCACTTAGAAACTACAACATTAAATCACAACATTCACTTAAACTACACTTATTTGACGTTTTAATAGAAACACATAGTTTTCGAAACGCTAACATTCCATAGATAACGCCAGCATTTCATCTCTACTGTAATTTGCTTAGACTCAATGTAAAAAAATTAAATGGCAGTCTCGACTCAATTATGAAGTCCCTAATTGAGACTTTATTTATACGAAGATGATTTTAACATGATAATAATATAAGCAATGAGAATGAGACTGTAGACTAAACAGTGCATGTCTCATTTATGCTGATTACTAATACGATATAACAAAAAGACACCTGTTCCGTCTTATTCTATCCAATTGAATATTTGAGCAAGAACGAATTAAGACTACGTAGGTAAGATAAATCAAGAGATCACACCCATTTATTGATAGTGCAAGAAAAATTTCGATTCGTAAAAGAAACTACGTGACTATAGTCTATAGGAGATACAATAAAAGTATAACAAATGCAATTCAGGCCAACTAATGACTTTCCGTTCTGTTTGCGTAATATCCTCGAATCAAAACAGCACAGGACATGTGTTTATACATTACCTATATAACCGAATTCCGAAATTCTAACAAAACAATACAAGTATACTTAGTACAAACTACAAACACTGTTGTTAACTTATATTAGGCCAAATGATCAGTCGGTTGCATTTCTGTATGGATGCGGAAGATATTAGAGTAGCAACTCTAGTAGTTAGTGTTGCTCAGAGTAGAAAATGGCGCACCTGGAGCAACGTCAGGTCTTTAGCCTAAAACGGAGGAAAGGAAAGGAAAACTTTGGTGTTTCCTCCTTTCTAATATCCTAATTTGATTCATAGAGAAATAGAACAGTTCAGTGACTACTACACTACCATACATAAATCATTAACCAGACGGCATTTCTCCTTCTCCTTCAACAAATACAAACACAGAGCACAAAAGCCCTCTGAATGGCTTCCACTCAGCAAACAACTCACACAAATGCACCAAAGTATCATCCAACTATCAACAGACACAGCCCAACAACAAAACATGCACACTTTTCAAACTTTTCAACTGACTCTCGCACTTGGCCGGCAAAAAAAAATCCCTCGAATCTTATTTCTGTCCTCTCATCTTTATATTATTAGCACAACTAACACTACAAATAGGATTTCCTCCTTCCAATCTTTCTCTTTACATTCGTACTCATCCATTTCGTTAGCGAAAGAGAGAGAGAGAGAGAGACCTGTCTTGTCATTTCGAGTCATTAGACACTCCATCAGTGTTTCATGCTCTGTTATCTCTTTCCCTCCACTTTCTACTCCCTTTAACAACCAAACCATCCTTTTCATTTTTGACTAGAAACTTTCTCTATATAATACCCTCTTATCCAATATATTATAGATAGTCGTCATAATATTATATGTATATGTATATACACGGCCTATAATATAGAGGCACTTGAACTACAAAGAGAATAACTGAACTATATTGCATTTCACTACAAAAGAGTAAACGACCCGGACGGAAAGAATGAAGAAGAAACGGAAAACCGTTCATTCACACTCTTATCTTTTCCGTTTCTGCTATTTATATCCTATATTTCATATAGGCACACGTTTGTCCCCATAAACCTACACGAGTAAAAGTAAAAAAAGAGAGAAAGCAACCTTGAGTGTAAACAAATAACGACAGAAATTTCTTCTTGTTAAAATTACCGCAATAAATAGGCGAGAGAGAGAGAGAGAGAGAGAGAAAAAACAGGGTTGACAAACGAGGTTGTATCATTTAGGTGTTAATACGCATTTAGATTTTCCTTGTTTCACTGCCAAAATATAGCAGCCTACTACTAATGACATTAGTATCCTTCATGAACATATCAATTTACATTTGCAGTTTGCACTTTTCTTTCTGTATCTTTGTACTATTGTTCTTAGTCCTTGAGTAGAATTAATGTTTCATGCATTCTCTTAGTTTCCCTTATCTAAGAAAAAGGGAGGTTAGCAGGATGAATGTTACAAAGAAATCTGCAGATGTAGAACGAACATAATCAACTGCAATGTCTTGCCAATCCGATAGAAAATCTAAAATTACGTTTTCTCCAAGTAAATAAGTAAAAGGCTCTAGTATTTTGTAGTTCAATGCAATTCAAAGCCAAGTCACTCTTTATTCTTGGGCAAATGTCCAGCTTGATGACAATCCACTGGATATTTCCCTCTTTATTTCAAGATTCTCTGAGAAAAATCGCTATTTAATATATTTTATCTACTACTTTCTTTTTCAAATCTATCATCATCTGAGAGAATATTAAGATTTCAACGCTTGACTTGAGTTGACGTTTGGGATTGGAGGAAAGGAGGCGTAAAACTCTCTTTAGACATTGTAATATTCCTACAGAGGATAGAATCCCGAATTTCCAAACATCAGCTTCCTGGAAACAACAGAGAGTATGTATACCCTGTTGTTTCCTTCTATTTTACTCTCTTGGTATTTCTCCATTTAATATTCTCTAGAGAGTGACTACCGCAATGCTGCGATGCATATTGCAATACGATGCCCTATTCTCAATTCTACATCCTATTATTTATCTTTTTTGTACAGATGCCATTTGGAAGGGAGGCTGAGGCTGAATCTACGCGCGCATTATCCATATAGGGTTATTGCAAATTATTGCAAAATCTTTAGGCTAAATTATGAGTGAAATAAGTGGATTCCATTTTTCTAGAGTGTTGTGTTGTGTATAGCATTCCTCAATAGTGATATGCAACATTATATATACAGGGTGACACACTCCAGATCTTTCATGACTTTCCCCTGGAAAATTATTAGTGTCGCACTAATAACTCCGCATGACGTTCACTGTGTAAAAATGACAATGTTTTCTCCGTTTAAATAGCACAACAAAAAAATCCCGTGCATAATACTTTTACCTTATTTTTATTTTGGTAAAAGTGAAAGCCAAGGGAAAATAAGTTGTGAAAACCACAATAATAACTTACGATACTATTTCGAAGTGAAAGGTCAAAATTTCATTGCATAGGGAATTGATAATAAAATTCATGGGACCTTTCTAGTTCCCAACCCTGTACAGGAGAAATGGAGTTAAAACTGCTTTATAGCTGGAAAAAGGGAAGAGAAAAAGGAGAGGATAGCCAAGCAAATGAAAATACATTACAGTTTACTTACATGAACAGTTAAGTCAAGGCAAAGCCAAGGAAAGTACCCGAGTCAAGCACAAGCCCTTCGTCTTTCCTCAAAACCTCGTGCCAACATCTTGAGCACAATTCATCCGAAATAGAGCCATTTCTCGCACTACATTTCCTTTGCTTGTAAATCCCGCCTTACTTAGGGAAATTAGATGCGTTAAAGAGAAAACGACTCGCCAACCTCCACAAACTCTTTTTATACGCCATACAAATACATGTACACTCCACTACAATTGGATTTAGATATAGTGAGCATGGCATAGAATCCGAAAACACTTTTATATCATCTGCATAAGCTCATTTCTCCGCACCTTAACTATGCACTCCGTCCAATGTAAATCCCAAATGCTAACTTTCACAGAGAAAGAGATACGGATCTAAATATACACGACTAATGGAGGGATTTCTTTAGGTAGAGGTCTTAGTTAGAAATCCCCAACTCAGATGACAATGAGCACGTTAAAGGAACTATTTATAATTCAATATGAGTACAGAATAAGTATGCAAAGTACAACCGTACCTCCCTACCGACACCATAAACTAATAAATTCCCCACTACACTCACTACAGTATGTAACACAATTCACGAAACACACATACTTTCTTTTTCCCTTACTTTAATTTACAAATACTCCAACAACTTTTGCATCAAGAAACATTATTTACAAGAATGTTTTTGTCAGAGTACTCTGAAAAGTTTCGTGAAAGTTTCATATAGAGTAAGATAAAATAGGAGATAAGAAAAGAGAAAGTATACTTTGCTACTATTTTTACAACCTACTGTATACTCTGTTAATATGCATAGAATGTGCCATATTATGTATTTAATTATCCTTCAACGACGTGACATTATTTACACTCCACTTATGACATAGTAAATTCGAGTACAGAATACACGTAGAGCTTACGCAAGGAGATCTACATAAAAATCCGTCAGAAAGTTTCTCTATATACTGTCTCCTGGCAAATAGCACGTATACCTACTTAATAACAATAGTGTCCACATTAGATAAGTCATCTCACAATGCTATTATCACACTTTTCTTACTTTCCTTTCAAAAGTCCTACAATACCTATTTCATCATTTCATCTAAAAAGGCTTTAGCTCTTTTTCGCGTTGACCTTTGCAGGAAAAGATCTTTAGAAGATCTGGAGTAGTTATATCGTTGAGTAGGTAAATATGGAGAGTACTTTCTTATCGTATCGTTAGTTTAGTAGCTGTCGCTATTAGAACAACGGCCTATAATGTAACACTTAAACTTCAACTTAAATTCCCACCAGAGCTCAGCGAGAGAAAGGGAGAGCCAGGGAGAGGGAGAGAGAGAGAGAAAGAGAGAAGATACTTTCTTTACTTACTTATGTGCATGTAAATTTTATTCACATCACGGGACAGATAAAGCCATTCTAAAGAACGGGTCATACCTACAAAGCCAGTCGAAGCAGAAACTAGAACCATATTACACCTCCCAACCATTACATTTAAAGTTTTAACCTATGACTTTTAAAATGTCATACAGAATACTCACGCCTTGAATACTCTTAAACTACCATTTTAAGAAATGATTGCCAAACTACTCTAAATGCAAAGAGAGATATCGCCTTTTTTTACTCTCTCTACTGATGAACACATAATTCAGACTACTAATAACAATTTATAGTGTTACAGTTACACTGTCATAATATTATTATTATTATTACATCAACAAAGGCAATTAACAATAGACTGAGGCTAACTTTGTCCTCAGCCATTCTTTAAAAAATTAACTTGGTGCATTTGGCACGAGAGGTAAAATCCCCAAGTAAAAAATTTAGGGACACAAAGTGAATTGAATGGTAGTAGAGCATTAAATAGTTTTCAAACGACAGGACATGAGAGAAATGAATTAATAATGGCTGAAAATAATTTAGCTCAATTTAACGATGGACCAAAACTGTTTAAAATTCATTGTATTACAAAAGTGTCATTTTTCCCTTACAGGTCTCCCTAGAAGACTGTTCCCCTTCGCTCGACAATCGCTGGTGAAGAAGTGAACGAGGATAACATCATGAAATTGACATTGATTTGTACAGAATTCCATTTGAAATGATCCAATAAAAAACTGTAGATAAGAGAAGAGATTTTTCTAATATCACTGAATGCTGTGTGGTGGTCTGGTGAGGTAATGTAGTGAGTTTTAGGTTGTGATTGTGAGTAGGAGGTGCTACGGTAAAATACCAACATCACAATAAAGAGAAAATGACTATATATAATGCGGGAAGGTTGGTAGTTGGTGGGGAAGAGGCACTTGTTACACAAAAGAGCTCTACTAAATAAATATGTGTATAAATCGTAAGGTATTCAAAGCCACTAGGGTCTATAGCTCTACATTTAAGACAAAATATACTTATACAACGTAAGATGCAATACATATGATATTATTATTATAAAAGGGAACCTGTCATTTCTTAAGCTTACTTATCTACCTATCTAATAATAAAATCTAAACTATATACACCAATGTAATGTACACACAAAAAGAAATTATACAATGCAACAGCATCATGTACTATCAATCTCAAACGAATATAAAACTATTATAAGTAATAATAAAACTACTTCGACTTAATTTAGTATTGTTGGCAAACAGAAAATAAAAAATACTGTAGAGTGTAGACTCGTAACGAATTAACGAGCACTGTCTCGAAAACCATAAAAGTCAAATCAATAAAATGGAAATTTGTTCGCCTGGCTCCACAAATGTTTAAAGATGTAGATGCAGTTTTCAGATAAGACAAATAGAACAAAACTCTCGTAACTTAAATTGAGGAAAGCTATGTAGATAGATACATAAAACTAACCAAATCCGCTTAGGTCTCTTAGCTATTTAATACTGTATGTAGCAATCGTAGTAGATTTCTTAAGTTCCTTAGACGTAAAGAAGAAGAAGAAGGTCGTCTTAAAAATACACTCGTTCACATTTGCATTAGGGTCTCGACTTGATTGTGGGAGAGAGAGATAGAGAATGAATCAACTCAAATATAAAATTCTATCTTTGTCGAGAAGAATCTTGACTGATCTAATCTATAAGTAAACTCCTTATTTATCTATCTGACTCTTCTCTTCCTTCGAATTTTACAAGTTTCTTTAGGGAAAGTGAACTCTTCGTAGAAAACAACCATGAACATGATTTTCACATCAAACAGCATCCAATTCAACACACACGAGTGCGTACAAAAATATATAAACAACTCTAAAAGAAGATCCACATCCTAAATAATGTGTGTACATGAATTCCTAAAACATTCACATCCGCTCCTATATGTACAAGGTTTGGCACAAATAAGTTCGCGTATGAGACCTTTACCAATCAAAGAACATTTTCTCTTTCCATCCTTAAAAGGCGCACTAAAATTATTTTCCACAAACCATCAAACTTTCACTTTACTTTTAATTATACGCATCTTTTTCCTGCAAAAATTGTTCAATAATGTGGAAAAGCGTTGAAAATAATTTTGGGGTGTTTTAAAGCAACGAAAAGTAATTTCCTGTTGAAAGTCATCGGTTAACTTATTTCTGCACGTCCCTGTACATGTAAACTAAGACTATAAAGCATTGCGGTAGGATAATACGATGAATTTAAGAACAAACCACACACAATATCTGTATAGACATGTAAAAGTGCCAGGGATATGAAATACACAGTGGAAAAAAATATAAATAAAGGAAGAGCCACTTTCAAGAAGGAAACTTTTCAACAGTCTTTTTCTTTCAACTCCATTTTCCATTTGAAGTGATGGGATTTCTTGAGAGTAACTTTGTGAATCTAATGGGATCTTCAATCGAATGCTTACAGTGACAGTGACCCAAAGTGAAAGTGGTCGCTCTGCTCTTTGGATTACGTCAGTTGGACGGGCAAATGACTTAAATGGAAATCAAACTGAAAATCCATAAACTCACTTCCCATTTGACAGAATACAGCAATGCGACCCGAGGACTTTTACTGCATTGCCGTTTGTCTATATATATCGTCGTCTATTCTCTGTGTATGTATTTCTTGTGTTGTTGTGTGTACGTGTTGCTTGTTTGTTGTCCATCTTTCTCCCCGCCGCATATTCCACTCGCATCCCATAACAATGTCTACAACACAAAAAACCTGTTTGAGCTCTGACTAAAAACTCACCAACCAACAACAAAAATATCCATACTCTTACTTTCTCTTCTTCCTTTCTTCAAAGAAACTTTACTTTTCACTCTGACTTAAATCTAGACACTAAGCCTAAGCCTTAGTCTACTTTCTCTGGAAACAGGCAATAATTGTGCACTCCAATTTTCCTTTTTTTTACGTATGGATGGAGGTGCGCTAAATTTCATAAGTTGCACTCTTACCCTCTCCATCCTGTCACTTTCTCTAAAACTTTCCTATACTCTTCATACATATATATTAATTTTCAAGTTCACAACTCACGTTTTCTACAAGTATCAAACTGTTTTATAAACTTCCCAAGAAATTCCTTTTTTCTCCAGTGAGCCAACAAAAAAGTTCCTACATATACATTACATTAATAAGTGCATACAAATCCCTAATAAGACTATAGGCAACAAAAACACATACATATAAACTGTCACACTAAACATCTCCATTACTTAGAATTGCTATCTGGAACAACTGACATTCAAAGAGCACTTTCAGTTCACTTGACACCTTATGTACCACATATTTCCGACCCCATCACAAAACACCACATAATATTTCATAGAATTCTCTCTCTATGCTCTATACTACATTTCTAGTATTTTAGCGGATATTAGTATACGCTAGAGTTTTATGTAAAAAAGTTACGTTTTTCCTTATAGAGAGGGGGAAAAGTATAGATAAAGCATCCAGACAATCCGAAAGACTTTTATCTTTCATTTCCATCTTACCACATCACATTTCACATTAGATCTATCCTTGTGCTCATCTCAACAAGCTCTGTAAGTGCACAAAGCAAAGAGCAGACGAGGACTTCAATGAAAAGTGTCTTGTGTGTTTTCATGTAGCTAGTGTGTAGAAGTAGCCGATGAGAAAGTATATAAAATATGATATGTTACATGTTCCTACTCACCTTTACTGAAAAAGGGAAAAAATAAAATACAGATTCGATGTGATGATGTAATGCAAGAATATTGATATAAGTAGCTACTTCACAAAGTCCACTTACATATATCAACGTACGTAGAAAAACATTTATATATGTTAGATGGCATCAAATGTGAGACTTTCTCCAAACACTACTTGTCATACAGAGACGTACATGTCGTGCTCTATTACATTTACTATATACATATATACGCTTTACACAAGGATAACCCATTCCCATAGCATAACATGGCAACCTCAGTTCACTCCGCATAGGATTTCGCTTTCCTTTCCCTCCTTTCACTTTACTTTCTCCATTCACTGCTCACCAGACACTCTCCCTGACACTTCTACAGCTTTCAATCTATTTTTATCCTAACATTTACCTCCTCTCCTCACACTCATATCTTGTCCAACGTCCAATATTACTCATTTTTCTCATCCTATCCACAGATTCATGATATTTAATAAATGTTCACTTTCATAAACAAATGCTTCCTTAATGGATAGTATCCCGAACCAAGAAATTCATCTTCCCTGAACAAACTTCACATGTGCAAATATTTCCCCGACACATAAATTCCACGCTTAGCGTACGCATTTATAATCTTATGTTACAAAAAGGCCATGTACTATGTCAAGCTAGCATATGTGATTTGATGAACGATCCAGTGCATCTTCACCTAATTTTACTTATTTCCAAACTATTTCCTTTTCTATATATATATACCTTGGCTTTATCTATATACTTATTAGATATATAGTAATAAATTCCCTCGGGTAAAAAATATATGTATGTAATTGCAATGCATGGAATCTCTACAGAAAATTTTCTTTAGGTTCTGTCCTCGAAATAGTTACCAGTTTATTTATAGGAGGTACTATCCGTTTATTGTGCAATAATATTATCTTCAAAAAAAGACTTGCTTCGCATATTCAGATTTGACTATTGAAACTTTGTTTACCAGTCAAAGAATTATATCCGCATTCGAATTTCGACCTGTGGCTGTGACTGAGAAAGTATAGAGGACTTTCCTTATAACAAAAATTCAGCTCAGACATTTCTATGTAAATACACACTCACTTTATATAGAATTTCAGTTTCTATATAAAAGACTTACTTGTAAATTTAAAACATTTCTAAATGTATAGTTATCCGCATCTTTCGTACAGTGCAATGATGTTCTCGATTGTACCAAAAGTAGGTATAGTTAAATACAATAGTTCCCTATCATAAAAGTGTAGTAGAATAGAATATTACAGAGAAGATTATGTACCTTAAGTAAACCATACATACCTGTGTAGCGTAGAGTATATAAGTAAAAATGTAAAAGTCGTATCTATTTATGTGTACTACTGTGTCTATTGTATTCAACTGGGATTCGATTATATTTTCTCCCCTTGCCTGGCCTTTATGTGCTATTAACTGTGAAAAGATCATGAGCTCGTAATAAAGTAAGTAGAATTCTCAAAAAATTCTTTTCCAAGGCCTGCCCGTACTTTCCATAATCATTCAGCTCAAGTGTGCACACTCACTATAGACACAATATCCCACTTCAACACTAAAGAATAAATTTCACAAGTGGCACACACTGAAGTGAAGGGGAGTGCACCAGCTAAGACCATTTTAACCAGGTGAAAGAAAAGGCATTACTATCGCATTTATTTCTAGGAAATGAAAAGATCTCTGCCAAAACCATTCTAACAAACATCACTTGGCTACAACTCGACATACTACGAACAATGTTAACCATAGCTATTTACTTTAATACAACGCATGCATGGAATGGAATGTAGTACAGCATAGCTCACACACACAGGTAAACAAGTTCGTCGAAAGTTGATCTTTACGGAAGATACCTTTCTCCAAGAAAAGAAAAAAAATTCAAGAAGCGAAATAAATTTCTTTCATTTGAAGCCTTTCTCCGCCTTTATAAAACTTTTCTAGATTTTTCAATCATTCAAATTGCCAATAACGGAAAATATAATAAACTTTCGAGAATTTTGCAGAATTCTCACAAAAAAATTCTAAAAAAGTTGTCAACTTTTGCCTTTCTGTATTTCCAAAATTCTATGTGGTAAAAAAAATCCGGGTACTGGCTTCACATCATCCAGAGAGTTGTAATGTTTTGTCCGATACTAGCATCCCAGTTTTATTCCAAGACTGAACATATATAGCACACATATACTACATCCTTAAGACACAAATAGAGTCAACAGTTATATAAATTGAGACTCTTTACGAACATTTTCTTTCATTTTATGATCTTTCATGCTATTCTATCTTAGTATATTGTACACTCTGTAAGCGTAAAGACCTCTCCGTTACTATTTCCTGTACACTGTGCATGCATGCATATAGATAGGTATTCAAAGAAAACAGCTAAGGGAAGGTTCATCTACAAAAGGCGACATGTTGGGGAATGGATAATTTTTTTCAAGACTCCAAGATCGCAACGTAGTCTACTGTCTAATAGAATCATTTGGAGAACCGGGGTGGGGTGGAGGGATATTTCCAAGATGGGGATATTCTTGCGTAGCTCTTTGAACATGATACCACATCACATCCCATCTAATGGACTTCAAAAGAATGGACAGCTAAGTTGAAGTTAATACGAGAAGGAGGAGAGAGATGTAAATAAATTTCAAGCGGAAATCCTACATACTTTTTCTTCCTTCCTTTTCTGAATAAGAATGGAAGTCAGGAAGCCTTAACTCTGTATATCTCCCAACAAAAAGAACGTCCTCTGCATACTCCACACACCTTTCTCCATCCGCAATACCTAAGAAGATCACTAGTCAGCTGCAGTCAGCACATAACATACTACAGGATGTGTTTTTATTTTGCCCTTTTCCCTTTTTACAAAAAAATAAACTATAACTTTAATTCAACTATTATGACGGATCATAAATAAACTAAACTATGATGTAGTGTGACACATCCGCATGTATGTGGATAATACAGTTAACAACAAAACTGTCGACAAACTATTAACTTAGCAAAATATTTTTTAGATCACTATATAAATATAATCCTTTTTGATTTAAATTAGCTCAGCAAAATTATTTTCACACCAACAGCTATTCCACCAAATCGAACTTTCACTTTCATTTCATCTGGGTGAAAGCGATGTGGCAAAAGATAAAAAATCTCTCTGTATTCCATAGTAAGTACAAATAGAAGTAGGAGTAAGTCGGGTGGGAGGTACTTCCATGATTGTCTCAACTTACTCTCGTCAGTATGTCGGGCTTCTTGTGAGCAAACAGTTAGTCGACTTCAGATACAATATAAAGTGCGTAAATAGAATCTATAGGTATAATGTTGGTATGTAGGTAGGTAGCTATGTAGCTAGCTGTGTAAGTATTTAAGGTCAAAGTGTAGTGATAGTTCACTGTCGCGAAAGGCAAATAGACCTATAATAGAAGAACAGCAAAGCACAATAAAGGAACACCTACTCAACGTCTCTCACGAGTGCCACTCACTATACGCAAATAGCATTTTCCTCTTTACTTGTGTGAATAGGAAAAGCTTAGACTTATCTACCTTCATCTCCCTATTTACCGTCTACTCCATGCAGGTAGCTACAGAGCTCGACTATTTCATTTGCATTTCCAGCCTATTTCCAAAGGAAATTGGATACACTACAATAAATACAGATTCTATCTTGTACATCTATAAAATCTCCTATATCCTCCCTCCAACGACCAAATGAAACTCAAGCATAGTCAACGATGCAGGATATTAGAATGCGACAATAACGACATTCCTCTGTTTACACTACCTGGACTACCTACATAATACACGAACCTGTGTACATATCTTACACATACTGACATACGGGTCTAAAACAATTGCTTCACTATTTATCTGTCTGTTAGGTCGCAAAGATGCACCATACAAATAAATAAACACATAGAGATACAAGGAAATGCGTTCAATCAACATCTTGTATCCCTACCACGAAGTCACTAACTACTTCACTAAATACTATCAGGAAACACACCAAATATTACAGTCGTTACACATTTGTCCACGTGCGTGCGTATCAAACAAAAATTGGAACATTTTTATACATTTCTATTGTACATCACCTCTACTCCTATAATAGTCGATTGACAATGACTGAATTGTTGACATCAATTAGTAAGGGTATTCACCATCTTTTTTAATTGTTTGCGCATCTACGTGTCGAATAAAATAGACAGTCCTTAATTTACTAGTAACAGCATTTTTAAGCGTTACAATTGCTGTTAAATTAAAAATGTTGATTAAAAACATTTTATGATCTTTATACGAAGACATGAACATTAATTTATTTAGTTACCAAAATAATTTTGTCGATTTCCACTAGTGTTGATTATGGCTTAGTCCATAAAGTTTTGTCATGCTCGTAGTGCATGTAGGCAATGTGCATTTGTACAGCTTACAAAGTCACTCTTTGAAAGGGGAACACATTGCTCACTTAGAAGTCGCAGAACGCCCAAAAGTTGACATATAAGTGCTGCTGAAGAATAACGAATTACAGAATGTGAAGGAGGATTTAGGGATGAAATTTCATTAAATCCGAGTCCATCCAATTCCTCGACTCATGAAAAGCAAAGAGGCAACAATCCGCGCTGCAGTTACAGAGAACAAGATCCATATGGCATGTCATCACTCATCACAAAACATAACAACAAATTACACAGAGAGCAGATAGAGTCCTCTATAGCTTTCTTCTCATCTCCTATTAACGATATCTTTCAATTTCACAGACTCCGACTATTTTACTAAGCTCTCTCTCTCCATTCACATCAGTACAGTCGACCATAGCCAGAGCTCATACAAAATTAAATGAATGGCACCCAAAGCCTCATCATCATCCACTGTTTTACTTTCACTCTTTCACGTAGAAAACAGCAGCCTACGCTTTCTTCCACATTAAAACTGTTCTTATTCTTCCAATGCTCCAAGCATTCCCATTCCCTGAAATTCTATTCATACGTGTTATGAGTTTTCATATAGCCTGAAATGCCAACTTTTATTAATATGTACATATTAAACATCTCTATACATTATGCATTCGAACAAAGTGGTGCAGATGGAAAATTTATGGCCATTTTACTACAGTAATTACCGAAGAACTCGTTGACGATTCCCAACCATACAGACTAGAACTAATGAAGTTCTGTGCATAGATTAATATTCAACAAAATATTCAATCCAAATTCCAACAGAAAAATTCATCGACTAACAAATTGAAATTTTTGAAATGTTTGACTCCATATAAATTCTTGAACACAATATGGATTTCATTTTCATTGACAAAATACTTATATGATTTCCATTCCTGAATCGAATACTAAATCTTGCAGTTTTCTTACAGATAGTATTACATTACTTTTATTACAGATCTTCTAATAAATAAATGCTGAACTAAATCCAATGTCCATTTCATTCAACTTTCACCGTTGAAATGTTTCGTACCGAAAGGAATTACTTTGGATTTTACAGCATTTTGAATTGCAGACTGCGGAAATCGATGCTGGTGATGAAATTAATTATGTTTTCTACGTCGTCTGTGTGTTTTTTGAAAAACATTTCATGTATGTTAACATGTTTGTGTAAGTGGCTTTTACTTGTAGTTTAGGGAATTTGAATGCTGTCATCTGAACGACAAAGACAACGAGAAAGAGTTGACGATGAACCCAAAAAGGAACGCATAGTCCTAATATAGCATCTTCTATGTAGAGAGCGTAATAATAATAGGATGACAATGATCATGAAGTGTGTAACCACATCGTCTACAGAAGTCTCTCTCTCAAGGACTGAAAGGTCTTATGATAATATTATGATTATTTCGACTAGGAATTATACCTATGTGATGTGTGTGTCTGTGTACAATGTACGTGTAGGTATGTATGTAGTTGGAGAGCTCTAAATTACAAATGCAGATATAGTCTGTGCTACTTATCCACTTGCAATTCTTGAAGCCATTAGGTTGGAATGTATAGATTATATATAGAGATTTCCCATTTCAGATCAGATATTCTTGTGAGAGGAGTGTATTTTCAGATCAAGACGATCGATAGTGGAAGGAAAAGGCAAACGGCAAACATTTCCCTTTTGCTTCCCTTTATCCACAGCAATCAATTCACTCTCTCCCTGGAATTCCATGCATTCCCACTCACAGTTTGTTAGCTGCATACAGGACCTCCACTGAAGATTAATTACTTCTGCATCTGCATTTCAACTTCTGCCCAAATGTTTTTTTCTAATTAATGAGCACCTCATAATATTAATTCCCTCGCCTCTCCTCCCTACAACAACACTTCTACTCCACTCTCTACACTCGCCATTTCTATCTCTACTTTCCCCATCCTGCCCCAAATCTACTTTCTAATCCAAGGATACAGACAGTTAATTAGTTAATCCTCCTACAAATCCATTTTGGATTTCTTCCTTCCTTACCTACTCATATTATTATAGTCTAGACGTCTGCAGAGACAGACTACACTCACTCCAGTCTAAGTATATTCCAATTTGTAATAAAATAGTAAATAAAAAATTACATCATATCCCAAGTCGCGAACCAAATATTTTATAATCAAAATATTCTTGAAATAGATGAGTTTGTGTCTCATTTGAAGATTTATCTTCAGTTCAGTGTCCAGCAATAATAATGTGGTTCCCCCACATTACCCCCACGTGTTTATGTGTCCTAGTTCCCAATCTTGAATCTACATAACTAATAGAACTAACAAGAACAGTAGACAATGTTATTGTGTCTGGAGGAAACTTATGCTAGTATTTAATGTTAATATATTAATATCCGTTTTCCAAGTATAGTTACATGACATATAGTACATCATACATAAAGTAATTAACCCAATCTTAATTCAAATTTAATCCTGTGGGGTAACACGACGTGAACGATGTAGTGCTTAAAAGTTGTTTGTAAACAACTGAGTTCAAACAGTTCAAAGCGAAAAGACTCACAACTTCCAGCATGTATGCATGAAATAAGTTTTGTGTGAGTGTGAACGCTGTCTGCCTAAGGCTCCTTCTGCCCCAACTCTTTTTGCATGCTGTAGACAATTAACTGTTTACCATTGTTACATGATTTAAAAAGACATGAATCTTTAATTCAAACTATTTATAGTCCAAAGTTGAAACTAATTCAAATGTAGAAAATATTATATCAAACAGAGAATCTTCGAATGTTTTGGACTAAAGATTTAAAAGTTGTCAAAAATAGTCTGGCTAAAAATATGTTATTTTAGTGAACAACGAAATGGAGCACGTTTGAAATTAACCTGTGTCATAGAAGATAAGATTGAAGGATTAGTCCCCCGACTAATGTTGCAAGTTGCTACAGCCTGTCTTATTATCTTGTTAAATAGCTCCGTTTTCTCGGTTAGAGATGCTTCCGGGATTGAGTGTACAGAGTGTACATGACAGTCGTTCTATAAAAGCTCTAACAGGATTTCAGCTTAAGTCGACTATTTTTTCCTACTAAGGATCTAGCTGAGCTGTTTTATATTAAAAGGAGCTAAGTAGCTGCGATAGAGATAACAGTCAGTGACTTAGACTCAGAGGCAACAAATGATCAAAGCAAAGGTGTAGGTGTGTAGCCAGTGAGTAAAAAGAGAAAAGCTCTTCTCTCTAATAGGTACACGTCATCCTAGAGAGGATCACCCCATTTATCACATTTTCATTTGAGAGTAATGCGAAATATTGTCTCAGTCTCAAGCAGCCAATTCTCACTGTCTCTGTCTCTCCCATTCACATCTACGGAGACCCTTCCCTTCTTCAACATCTTCCCTTCAAATCGCTTTACTTTTATTATTAGCCCACGCAGCAAGAACCAGCTAGCAGGCTCCTCGACTTAAATAAGCAATCCAATCCACTTAATCCTCACAGACCCACCCAATCCAATTTAACATCCTTTTAGCCTTTTGACCCAGATATTTGCTCAACAGATAAATTAACTTCCACTGCCAATTCCATTTTTTAGCAACAATCATTACGCATTCCCTTTCATCCTATACCATCAATACCAACAAGACTACTAATAGGTGCAACACTTAATGTAAGCCTCCTGAATTTAGACACTATTAGCTATACGATCAACTACAAAAGAGATGCAATCTCTTTTATTCTTTATTCATCGTGTTCACTCTAACTATATAATGTACAAAGATTGCAGAGTAATCTTTGATTACGTAACAAGTTTAGTTACGACATTTTTTAAAAGTAATTCCTAACTTCCTAACTCGCATTAATTTTTTGTTGCAATTTAATAGCTTTGGGTATTAGCTATTTTTATATAATGCGATAATTATAATCACCATTACTTATTTGAAAGTGTGTTATAGCATCAGAACAAGATATTTTTCTACGAACCCCTACTGCTCAGCTAATTCGTTGGTTAGAGTAACCGTAAGAGCATTAGCATTACGTATTTAAGTCATATAATCTAACCCAACTTAATAGAATTACTTGTATAATTAAAGGAGAAGTATCCTTCCTGCTTATTCTCTAAGTGCAGGTCGTCTGTACAAAGGAGATGTAAGTCTATAAGTAGATTCAGAATAAAACAAGTACTAAACGAGCGTAGCTGGAAGCAGTGTCTACGTAAAGGAGGAATATCATTGATCCAGTCACGCACGTATCCAATCGCCCTGAAGAAAGACGATCATGCCACACACGATTCGATAGACTGTCTGACAGAGACGCTCTCAGTCGCTCTCACATACTTATTTGTTAGATGGTGAAAAGGGGTTGGAAACTAGAGCACATCTCCAGCAGATATAATTTCCCAGATAATGCTGGGACAGAAGTAGTAGAGAAAAGGGAGAGAAATATCATAAGCTTTCCTCTTACCTGTTCAAATCCTCCAAGAAGTTCAACAGCATCCATTTCTGGACTTGGATTAATTACTTTCAAGTTCTTTCCACAAAGTTCTGCAACTAGCTGTACGACTGATGTCTTTCCGGTGGAACTTCCCCCAACCTGTGATTAAAATTCCATTAATTATAATTTAGGCAGCTCATTTACAATTCCTATTCAAAACATGTTTCCCACTAACTATAGCTCAACAAGACAGATATATAATGATAGTAAAGCCCTTATATAAAGAATTGAAATGATTTACTACATACAATATTTTACTCATAATTCCGTGATTATAATTAGGAATTATGTTCAAGTAGCTATATACAGAAAATAAATTGATATAAAACACAAGAGTTATATAGATTATAGGGTTAAATGTGTAGGTATGTTACCAAAATTGGCATCCAGGCCATTTCCATGCACTTGCTGAAAGCTTCGACAATTGGCAATTGTTTCTGGAGAACTAGTAATTGATGAGAGGATTGAGTTCCAAGGGCACTGCCACTACAGTAACTTTTAATCCTCTCCAGCACTGCTCGTCCACAGTAGAACTTATCCTCAGTTAAAAGAATCTGACTCTGTCCCCACGGAATGACACTTTCAATCTTATCCCTTGAACTTTGATACACATCTCTCCACACCACATAAAACAACTGTAACACTTTCCGTCGGTCTTCTTCAGACCGCATTCGAAGTCCGTAGACCAAATCAACAAATAACTCAGGACGAGATTTTTCGCCACAACTTTGATGGAGACTTTTCTCTTTATCTGCGACCAATAGTTGAGCCCAACGCATTAAATCTCTCAAATTAAAATCCCACGGTGATCCTTTTGCCCCAAATAGCCCTCGTTGACAGACACTTTCGTGTAACAAAGACGAAAACTTTGTCATCACCTCAACATCCTCCGCAGCTAAGGCAGACCATGAACTATGAAGAACAAATTGCAAATCTTGAATTTCCAAAGGCTCCATATAAACAACAGTAAAGCGATTCAGGAACGATTTCGGCAATCCTTTTCGAGCTCCACCTTGTCGCACTGGATTTTGACATCCGAAAATTCGTGTCGTGTTATTAGCGTCCCAATTTTCATTACTCAATTTAAATGTCTTGTTTAATTCGGGAACGAAGATTTCTCCACGATGATCCAAACATGCGTTGAGACCTTCCAAAACAGATTGAGACGCCAAATTCAATTCGTCAAATAGAATCCAAGAATTATTTTTCAAAGCTTGTAGTAATGGGCCATCTCTCCACGCAAATTGACCACCACTCCCACCTTCCACAGGTAAATCAGCACCAAATAAATCAGAAATATCCGTCTGCTCAGATAAATTAATGCGAACTAAGGAATATCCGCATATTTTTGCTAAAGCGGACACCAGGGCAGTTTTCCCAACCCCAGGAGAGCCTTCCAGTAAAATTGGTTTTCTAAGTTGCATCGCCCGCAGAATTCTTATGGCATTTTGGCTGGTTGTAGGGGAAGTTATTGCAAAATCTCCTTCGTTAAATGACCATTGCTCCGCAGTCGAACTACTATTTCGCAAAATCGTGAAAGGTCCCATCCCGAATTTCCTTTTGCTATTTATTAAGTCAAAATTCACTGTTTGGCAATCTAATCCGCGATATGATGTCAGCGACTGTAGATAAGTCAAGGCTGAATTCTGCACATCTTTTGACAACATAGAACTAAAACACATAAAATATTGTCATTTGGTTATGCAAAGTCAAAATATACATTAAAAAGTACCTAATGAAAACAGAAAAAAGTTTTTACTTTTCAGATGCAGTGTTTCCACTTCCTATTCCATCTAAAAATACCAACGATGCTCCATGATGCACAGCCCCTCCAATATTTAGTCTTCCGGATTCCCTTTCAGGTCTGGTGACATGATTGATAAATGATGTCCAGGCTAAGAAGTCACGAATACTGGCTGTACATCGATGTCCTAGTTCGTTATTCTTCAGCCACTTGACAAAAGAAATCATAAGTTCCCCAATCCCCTTGTTTTTCAAATCGGATTCTAAATTATGTTCTATTATTGAGGTCATATCATTATCGTCGGATGATGCTTCGCACCAGATTTCCGTGAGACGATTTCTCAGAGCTGGAGACAACTAAAAATATCATAACATATAAAAAAAACATTAAAATAAACATTTCCTGATATGAAAATGTGAATATTACACATATAAGTAGGATAAATAAATATTTGCAACAACATTTTTGAGCAATAAATCTAACTTATGAAGCTTAATACTTTTCATACGCAATGATTTCAGGAAAATGAGAAATGCGTATTCTTAGTGCAGACATGAGATTATTTTTAAGAAAAATTGACAAACTTCTTTTTTTCCATAGTCTCCTCCTGGATTCATAGTTCCTACAAAATGAAATCCTTCGTGAGCGACAACGAGTCTTGGTGTTTCATCTCCCTTCTCGGCAATTAGTAGATTTCTTTCTGGTTCAAGAACGGAGTTAACGCGCTCTAGGACGGAGTCGTCGGCCAGGGAGATTTCATCAGCAAGAAAAATGCCGCCATCTTCCATTGCTTCGACTAAGGGTCCATTCACCCATTCAAACAACTTTCCACCCTGAGGGAATATAAAAGAGCTCAGAAATTTGAAGAGAGATAGAGAG